>BSBK01006102.1:2500-243874 GCA_027943335.1 Chamaecyparis obtusa | reverse complement strand
ATGATGCAATTGGTTTCATTCATTTTGGGTCAATATTTCATAGTTTATTAAGTTTTAAAGTGATAGGAACTATAATTTAGACATACAGACACTTGGATCGCTCAAACTTGATTTGTGTATATCGAAATTCATTTTTTCTTTTTTTTTATAGAAAGGTAACACAAATAATCTTTTCCTACATATTTTTCATAATTTTTTTTTTTTGTAATTTACTATTTTCCCGAAGTCTTGAAGAGACAGGTTGTTGAAGACAGGTTGTTGAATGACCAAACAACCTATGTTTAGTTAAAGTAATATTTAAAAGTGACAATCAACTCAATATGTATTAAAATTATATTCATTGGAAAGATTTTTTTGAGTAGCATCATTTGACATCATATGTTTGAAAAAACCATCTTGTTTGGTCCTTGTCCCAAGCCTTGAAACACCATTTTTTTTTAGTTCATTTTTTTTCTGAGTGCAAAATTTCAATTTAGGGGTCTTCGAGTGAAGACCCCCTTCGCGCAAAGATACATGAGGGGCTTCATATGAAGGGGCTCCGTATGAAGGGGCTTCATATGAAGGGTCTTCGCATGAAGACTCCAATGTGAAAAGTCTGATGGAGAAACACCCACCCGAAATTTTTCCCAACCTACTTCAAGTGAAGTAGGTCGGCTAGTTATGAATTTGTTTTGTAAAAAATTTTAGAATCTAGTATAAAACTAAAACATTTTCTTTCTATTTTCTACCGAATTGCAATAAATTAATTCTCTTTTTCTATTGCTTTTTCTATTATTGATTAGTTTTTACAAAGGCTTTTTTTGGATGAGGATTGCTATTTCTATTTTTAACAAAGGCATAATTTTGGAGAGGAGAAATATTAGATCAAAGTATTTTTTGAAGAAGAGAATTTTTATTGGAGATCTTTTGGAAGACATTTTTTGGAGAGAAGAAATGGGGAAAAAGAAGAGAAGATAATGTAAATCTGCTAGAAAAAGGTCTTCTGGTACTTAACAAAGAAATCATGAAGCTACACTGACATATTATCATAAAACTAAAGAAGGTGAAGGACAAGATGAAGTAGGAGGGTCAAGTCAAGTCGAATAATTGTACATTGAAGAAGGGTCAGGATCACTCCTTACAAAATCTCAATCAATTGATGTTGGAGAAGGGTCAAGATCATGTGCTCCTACTGGTATGGATGAATTTTTAAATTTAGCTCAAACTATAAAGAGAAATAATAATTATAGAAACTTAGATCATTTACTTACAATGGATGTGGAGAATTTGAGATCACTTGCTAATGTTCAACCCTTAAGTCTTGTTAAGAAGAGATCAATGAATATGACAAGAGAAATATTGGCTAAATTTGATAATTTTGAAACACTTGAACAATCCCAATTGCTTTTAGTTGTACTTATAAACAAAAAGTTGGAAGCGGCATTAAAATTATTGGGCTATAGACACAACATCAAAGAAGAGAAAAGTTGTTGGCATGCAAATTGATATGATTGAAAATCTTAGGAAAGGTTTGAACTAGGTAGGGAAGCGATCTTGAACTAAAGATAAGACCATTATAAGAAAATTTATGTTGACATCCATTATAGGTAACACTATGCTGCAAAAAGACAGATATCTTTAATTTCATCTCAGTTTGGTTTTAATAGGAAAACAATATCACGATATGTTAATAGGATAATACTTTTGGATCATAGCACCTTGGAAGGCAATTGAGAAATCATATGTAGAGCTCCTCATTCTGATAGGATTGATGGAGGAATCAAGAATTTGGTCACATTATTTTGGAATGATAATACACATCCTTCATCAAATGGTAGAGATGTTATCAGACATAGAATTTCAGCTAATCAATATGAAATATCATATGAAATATTGCTTGGACACAACACAACATGAAATGTATGTGTCAATTTGTAGTTCAAATACTAATATAAAGATTGGACAAACATTATTTGAAAGATTAAAAAGATGGCGACAACGGGCGAGAGAGAGGAAGTTTGATTTCAAATTTGAATGTGGGTGGGAACCTAGGGTTTTAGGCTGAGCATGCTACAAGTAATGGCGTCTCTATAGATCAGGGAGTGGGGAATGAAGAGAACAAGGAAGGGGACCCAAGGGTTAAGAAGAAATACCCTAGTAAGGTGGTCGGGGTAGGAGTATGATGCTGGAGCATCCTAGGTGTAAGAGCAATCTTGCATCACCCAAAAATATTTCTGGATTCTTTTCAATAAGGGCTATCTTGTGTAGAGCTGCTATTTATGGAAACTTTCTATTTTAGTAAAATGGTCATACAATCTTGGAATGTTATGATTTCATAGTTGGAGGTTCATCTTAGTCATATCAGCCTGCCTGTAAAGTTTCATTGCTAGATCAAGTTTGGTTTTGAAGATATTGAAACTTTTCAGTTTTGGAAATAAGGTACAAAAACTTTGAACTCAATTTTGAAGGCTTTAGAGGCCCCAGACGAGGTCAAATTTTTGGTTGAATGAAGATTGTTTGATTTAGGTGTTGTAGAGCTCCTCGTGCCCTTTCTGAAATGGGGTTATAATAGTCAATCAGGTCAACGGGTGATGACTTATGGTCTCCGAAAGGTGGGTCACCTGAAATGGCAAAAAATGATTTTCCTTCAAAATTTTTGTTTGGGTTTCAAAAGTTATTTTGAGCCGAATTTGATGTAATAAAATGAAAACTAAAATAATTCTAAGTTTGGTTGGCCTTGTTGGCTAAAAATTCTGGAATCTTCCCAGGCGGTGGAAAATTGCCTATATAAGGAAGGCTGTAGTGTTGTCTTAGGTAGTTTCAGATAGTTCTGGGTAGTAGATCTAGGTATTGATTTGAGGCTTTTTCCTACAAAAATATTGTAAGGGAATGCCCATGTGGCTTTGCATATTGTAATTCTAAAAGTTTGTAATTCCACATTTGTGGAGATGATAAGAAGCCAATTTTCTGTTCTTGCATATTGTTGTTATTTCTCTATTTCTATTATGTGTTTATAGTATTAAGGGGAGCACCCTTCATCAAGTGGTATCAGAGAAGGAGTTCCTGAGTGTGTAAATAGATCACCGATTGTGAGGCAGTTTGCACCAGGGACCGTGGGTTAGGATTTCTGTGTAAACAGATTGCCAACTGTGAGGCAGTTTGCACTAGGACTGTGGTTAGGGTTTTAGCATGCATCGCAAAAATGCCTCCATGAAAGGAACCTGGTGAAAGACTTGGTGTTGTAACAACCGAGGTTAGAGCACTCCAGAGACAAGTGTGAGCATTGCAAGAAGAGATTCACAAAGGAAGGAATCTTAATGTCAGAGATGAAAGCGAGGATGAAGCCGAAGAAGAATCAAGAAGGAGAAGTCGAAGTTGTAAACTAGGAGGAAGAAATACTTTTTTGGGCCATTTCCAAGATCGAAAAAAGACCTAAGATTGAGGTTCCCGCATTTTTAGGAAATCTTAACCCAGAGGAGTTGATCGACTGGATCAATGAATCTAAAGAATATTTTGAGTATGAAGATATTGAGGATCTTGATAGGGTCAAATTCGCGAAGGCCAAACTGAAAGGTCATGCGAAGATCTAGTGGCAAGAGATTCAATTGGAGTGAAATAGAAGAGGGAAAGATAAAATCACAAGATGAGATTGGATGGTGGATAAACTAAAGTGACGGTTCATCCCTGTTGATTATGAGCTTGACCTACTAAAGAAAATGGAAAGTTTGAAGCAAGTAGGATGATCTGTTTAGGAGTATATAGAAGAGTTCTATTGAATCCTCATCAGAACAGGCCATGTAGAAGCTTATAAGGAGAAATTTTCCCATTACCTTAATGGGTTGAGGCTAAGCATTTAGGAGGAGCTAAATTTGGTTTGAATAAATAGTATTGAAGAGGCATACTAGTTTTCCCTAAAAGTAGAGGAGAAGCTAAACAAAAAGTTCGAGAGAAGAGAAAATGGAAGAGGTCACGGTGGATGATCTAGTGGATGGTCATATGGAGGCCGAAATGAAGATCCAAAAAAGAAGGATGAGGCCAGTAGTAGTCAAAATTAGAGAGGAAACAACTCCAATTATTTCCAAGATCAGAATAATAGAGATCAGAGAGGAAGAGGAGGTTTTTGTGGAACATGTTTTCACTGTGGAGAAAAAGGTCATAGGGAATTTGAATGTCCTCAATGCCAACAAAGGATGGATAGGAGGAATGAAGGCCAGGTCAGAGTGGTACATGTAGATGAAGATGCTAGATCCTCAAATTCTGAAGATGCTGAAAAGAGGAGAAACATTGATTAACAGAAGAGTCCTGCTGAGTGGTGAGAATGAACATGAACAAAGGAGGAGCCTGTTTTGCACTAGATGCAAGTGTGAGGGTAAATATTGTGATGTGATTATTGATAGTGGAAGCATTGATAATTTGGTGTCAGAAGAGATGGTGACAAAGTTGAAGCTCAAGAGACAAAAACACCCACATCCATATCGAATTGCCTGGGTGCAGGATGACCACAAGGTCATGGTTAGTGAACAATGCCTAATAAAGTTTAAGATTGGCAGGTACCATGATGAGGTACTATGTGATATCATACCTATGGATGCATGTCACATGTTGTTGGGTAGGCCATGGTAGTTTGACAGATCTATTGTACATGATGGTCATGCGAATACCTATTCCTTGACAAAGGATGGAGTGCAACATAAGCTAAAGCCATTGAAGGAGACCGAAGAAAAGGTATGTCATAATGCAAGAATAACTTTTGTTGATGGAAGAAAATTCCTATATGGTATGAGGTATGAGCATGTGTGTTTTTCTTTAATTCCAAAAGCTAGTAAAGAGGAAATAGAGGATGTACCTGTAGAGGTTGTAGATTTGTTGAATGAGTTTCAGGATATTGTATTTGATAATGTACCTGATGGATTACCACCTATAAGGAAGATTAGTCATCAGATGGATTTGATTCGAGGAGCCAATTTTCCAAATAAGGCAGCACATAGAATGACACTAGTAGAAAGTGAAGAGTTGAATAGAAAAGTACATGAATTATTGCAGAAGGGGTTGATTCGAGAGAGTCTGAGTTGCTATGCTATACCAGTGGTATTAGCACCAAAAAAGAATGGAGAATGGAGGATGTGTACAGATTCTAAAGAAATAAACAAGATCATAATCAAGTACCGGTTTCCATTGCCATGAATGGATGATATTATGGATTGTTTGAGTGGGGCTGTGTATTTCTCAAAGATAGATCTGAAGAGTGGATATCACTAGATTTAGATCAGAGAAGGAGATGAATGGAAGACTACCTTCAAGACAAAAGAAGGATTGTATGAGTGGTTAGTCATGCCTTTTGGGCTAACCAATGCATGAGCACTTTCATGTAGCTCATGAACGAGGTTCTGAAAGAATTTCTGGTAAGTTTGTCATTGTTTACCTAGATGATATATTGATCTTTAGCAAGACATTGGGGGAACATATGATGCATATTCATATGGTGTTTGAAAAGTTGAGAGATAAGAAATTATTGATTAATTTGAAGAAGTGCATTTTTTGTGAAGAAGGAATTAGTGTATTTGGGATTTGTAGTTTCAGCAAAAGGTCTGAAAATGGATCCAGAGAAAGTACAAGCTATCCTTGAATGGCCTACTCCAAGGAGTGCTACTGAGGTAAGATCTTTTCATGGTTTGGCTAGCTTTTATAGAAATTTTATCATAAATTTTAGCAGTATTTGTGGACCCTTGACTGAAACAATGAGAGGGGATAGAAAAGAGTTCAAGTGGACTAATGGGGCAGATAAGAGTTTTAACCTGTTGAAACAGAAAGTTACAAAACAACCTATTTTAGCACCTCCAAATTTTAATAAGGTGTTTCAAGTAGACTGTGATGCTAGTGGTACTGCAATAGGAGTTGTTATGAGCCAAGAAGGTAAACCTATTACTTATTTTAGTGAGAAGTTGAATGATGCCAAGAAAAAAATATTTTGTTTATGATCAGGAGTTTTATGCTATAGTTCAAGCACTGAAGAACTGGAGACACTATCTGCTTTCTAAGAAGTTTTTTTTTGTATACTGATCATCAAGCTTTGAAATATTTGAATTGTCAAGGAAAGTTGAATCAGAGGCATTTGAAATGGTTGAGTTTTTGCAGAGTTATACATTGTTTTGAAACATAGAAGTGGAAAGTCTAACATGGTTGCAGACACGCTTAGTAGAAGGCAACTATTGTTGACAGAGATGAAGATTGAGGTGGTTGGGTTCAAGGAGCTCAAGAATGTGTATCTAGAGGATCCTGATTTTGGTGAAGCTTGGAAAGCTTGTAAAGAACCTGTTACTCTAGATAGAACAAAGTGGTTGAATTTTATCATTCAGGATGATATACTATTCAGAGGGAGTCAGTTGTACATTCCATGAAGTTCTATGAGGGAGAATCTCATCAAAGAGAAGCATAGTAGAGGATTGGCTGAATATTTTGGTCGTGATAAAACCCTTGCTTTGGTTAGTGAGAATTATTATTGGCCATAGTTGCAGCAAGATGTGAAGAAGTTTGTATAGAGTTGCAGACTATGTTAGATGGTGAAAGGAGTGAAGTAGAATATAGGGTTGTATCAGCCATTACCTATACAAGAGAAGCCTTGGGAGGATATCAGTATGGACTTTGTTCTCGGTTTACCGAGGACTCAGCGGGGATATGATTCAATTTTTATGGTGGTTGATAGATTTTCAAAGATGGCACATTTTATTCCCTACAAGAAGACTAATGATCTTGTTCATGTAGAAAAATTATTTTTTAGAGAGAGTAGTGAGACTACATGGTTTTCCAAAGACCATAGTTCAGATCGAGACACTAAGTTTGTTGGATATTTCTGGCGTACATTGTGGAAGAAGTTGAAGATAGATTTAAAGTTTAGTTCATCACATCATCCACAGGCTGATGGACAGACAGAGGTGGTGAATAGGAGTTTGGGGAATTTGCTAAGATTTTTGGTTGGAGATAAGACAACATGATGGGATTTGATTTTACCATAGGCAAAATTTTCATACAATAATTTTGTCAACAGGAGCACTAGTAAATCACCATTCCAAATTGTATATGGAAGTAGTCCCAAAAATGCATTTGAGTTGAGAAATATAGATAAAGGAGAAATAAATAGTGCTGAAGTTGAGGATTTTGCAGAACATTTGAAGAACATCCATGAGAAGGTGAGGAAGCACATTACCAAGATGAATGCACAGTATAAGACTAAGGAAGATGAGAAGAGGAGGCATAAATAATTTCAGGTTGGAGATGAAGTCATGGTTCATTTACAGAAGGAACAATTTCTAGTTGGTACATAGAACAAGCTAAAAATGAAGAAGTTTGGGCCATGTAAGACACTAAAGAAGCATGATTCAGGAAATGCATATGAGGTAGAATTGCCTACTGAGTTGAATATTTCACTAGTGTCTAACATTTTAGATTTGATAGAGTATCATGAAGGAGGTGTTGAAGATGAGATCACAACAGCACAGTGGAGTATTCCAACAACTAGTTCAGATACTAAGGAGATTGATGATATACTGGACAGTCATGTTGGCAGAAGCATAAGGAACAAGACATATGAAGAATATATGGTCAAGTGGAAAGGATGACCTGTTGAAGATTCATCATGGCTGACAAAGCAGGAGGTTAACCGTCTTGGTTTCCCTCTTCACATCTGAGTCGTGACAGGGTCACTTCTCAAATTACCCCGAGTGTCTGATGCAGGAGCATCTTGGGGTGTAAGAGCAATCTTGCATCACCCAAAATATTTATGGTTTCTTTTCAATAAGGGTTATCTTGTGTAGAGATGATATTTATGGAAACTTGCTATTTTTATTAAGTTGGTCATACGATCTCAGAATTTTTTGATTTCACAGTTGGAGGTTCGTCTTAGTCATATCAGCCTGCATGTAAAGTTTCATTGCTAGATCAAGTCTGGTTTTAAAGATATTGAAACTTTTCAGTTTTGGAAATAGGGTACAGAAACTTTGAACTCAATTTTGAAGGCTTTAGAGGCCCTGAATGAGGTCAAATTTTTAGTTGAATGAAGCTTTCTTAGTTTAAACATTGTAGAGCTCCTCGTGCCCTTTTCAAAATAGGGTTATAATAGTCAATTGGGTCAACGAGTGATGACTTATGGTCTCCAGAAGTTGGGTCCCCTGAAATGGCGGAAAATGATTTTTTTTCAAAAAATTTGTTTGCCTTTCAAAAGTTATTTGAGCCGACTTTGATGTAATAAAATGAAAAATAAAATAATTCTATGTTTGGGTCGGCCTTGTTGGCTAAAAATTCTGGAATCTTCCCAGACGGTGGAAAATTTCCTATATAAGGAAGGTTGTAGTGTTGTCTTAGGTAGTTCAGGACAGTTCTAGGTAGTAGATCTAGGTATTGATTTGAGGCTTTCTCTTACAGAATATTGTAAGGGAATGCCCATGTGGCTTTGCATATTGTAATTTTGAAAGTTTGTAATTCCACATTTGTGGAGATAATAAGAAGCCAATTTTTTGTTCTTGCATATTGTTGTTATTTCTCTGTTTCTATTATGTGTTTGTGGTATTAAGGGGAGCACCCTTCATCAGAGTAGGAAACCCTTCCTCTTCCCCTTCAGCCCCAAAGACTCAAACCATGGATCAGGGTGGTAAATCCTCTCATCGCTAGTGGTTAAATCTTTTTGGTATTAAACCTACAGGCAAGTCTTCCTTCCCCTTTATTAAGGATCTTTTTGATAAAGAGAAAGGCAATTTTATTATAGAAATTCCTGATGAGTTGGTGGATCACAATATCGCCTCAATGGACCATACTCTTGTAGGAAAATTTTTGGGGTCTAGACCTAACATAGATATAGTGAGAATATTTGTGAAAAAGAAATGTGAGCTTAAGGGGCAAGTCCTCATCATAGCCATGGCTAAGGGATTTCTTTCCTTTGAGTTTTCTTGCAAAGAAGACCTAGATAGAATCCTTTGTGTGGGCACCTAGTCAATAGGCAAGGCTACTCCTGTGTTGCAAAAATGGACTCTGAAGCTAGATCTCAATGACTCTTTCTTGGTCCAAGCCCCGGTGTGGGTACGACTCCCAAAACTCCCTTTGGAATTCTAGGTAGAAGATGTCTTTGATGGTATTGCAAGATACTTTGGTAGTCTACTCTCGATAGACCCCGTGACTGTGGCTGAAAATTCACCTCACCTATGCTACAATCTGCATTGGGGTGGAAGAGGGTCAAGATATGCTAGAAATCATTATTCTCTAATGTAAACTAGGTAAACACTTGCAAAATTTGGATTATGAAAGTGTCCCTTTTGCGTGCTTCCACTGTAAGAAAGAGGGACATAAAGCTAGATCATGTCCAGTGTGCATGAATTTGGAAAAAGATAGGAAAGCTTTAGCTATAAAAAAGATCAAGTCAGGTAATGTTTTGGAATGCCTCCCAAGGAAGACTGCCAATCCATAATGTGACTCAGAGGTCTTAAATCATAGAGTATGGAAAAAAAATGATAAACCAAAGGAAAATCTAGTGATTCCTGACTCACCAAAAGACAAGAAAAACCCTCATGATGGGTAACCAAAGGATAAAACCAAACCAGGTCAAGAGAGTTCGGCTCTTAGAAAGGTGTCTCCCCAGTTTGAAGGCATAGACTTGGAAGTCAACAGCCTGCAAGACTCCATTAATGACACCTGTGAAAATGGTCAGGAGGAAGGGGGTGACTCAAGCCCTAGTTCTACCTTTGTCTCCTTCGTTCCACTCCTTTGAATCCCCTCTGGAAGAATGCTTTTATAGCCCAGCAAGGGGTAAACCTGGTGGCCTCCCGGAGTCATGCAACCACCCAGAGATACATGAATCTAACAAAGTCCAACAAATGGATTTTCTTTTGGATTCTATCTCTCCTAAAAAACTCACCAAGATGGAGGAGATCTTTGCTAAATACAAAGAGGAAAAAGAGAGTTGGACAAAGGTTCAAAGCAAAAAGAGAACCAAAAGAAGAGATTCCTCCCTGGTTTCTCCTATAGCTACAAGGAGCAGAAACATAGCCAACATTGTGGAAAAACTCAAATCCCTAGGCAAAAAGAGAGCAAGTCAGATTAGGCAAGAAGAAGCCAACAGAAATATTGCGGATGGAACCTAGAAAACCATCCAGGTTGCCTGTACTCCCAATAAGAGATGCTAGTTACTTCAAAGGACCCCAGTGAGCTCATAAGCTCACACAAGTTGATTATTAGATGATGAACTCTCACCTCACATTTTTGTTCTGTAGCAATTACAAATATAGTGAAAGCCATGTATGATACTCAACAAGGAAACAATTACTGGTTCTCCCTCGGCTAGGATCGCAGATGTGGCTTTGGTCTTGGATTAGTCATCACTTTCTTTGCCACTTGGTTCCATTTCTCTGAGGCTAACCTTTCTATTGACATGCTTATCTCTATTTCCAACTGGGATGCTGATGGGATCACCTTACAGGCTGCCAGGAAGGAAGCTTACTACATAAGGAACTATGATGATACTTTCCATCAAGTCAAGCTAGATTCTCTGGATGGAGATGATCTTCAAAGTACCGTGGCTTTAACCAATAATAATAATTATTACAATAAGTTTGCTCAAAGAAGTTATTTCACTCATGTCGAGTTGAGGTGGATTTGCATGAGTTTTAATTACACGTCACCTCCACACGCTTTTAGGGCCCCTTCCCCATATCTTGTAATCATTCAAAAAACCTACTTTTAGAAAGAGCTCTGTTGAAGTTAGAAAGAAGGCAAGAAGAAAATTTTGGCTAGACCAGAGGCTTACCAGAGCTGTCACAAAAGCTATAGTTTGGGAAAGGTTAAGAAGGGAGTTGGAGGGAGACTGAGAAATGGAAGAAGTGAACAAAAATCTAGAATGCCTTACAGAAAGGGGATGTTACCACTTTTATTGAATGACTCCATGGGTGTAGGAAGGACATCACCAAAATATTCGTCAATTACCAAAAAAATGGGATGGTGGAGATTGATGGCAAGTCATTCATCATCACGGGGGAGGTTATATCAATGGTCACTAGCATTCCTACCACTAAGAAAAATTCTATAGAGACCAAAAACTTTCTGACATTGCTGTCAAAAAGTGTGGGAGGGATGACAAGGAGATGAATGCCATTGTCAAAGTGGGCACCTACTACCTTCCCAAGAGCTTGAGGACACTCTGGCAGTATGTTTTGAAGGCCCTCATCTACTATATCACCTTGGATACCAGGTTTGGCAGAATCTATACCTATCATTTCATATTGCTTAATCATTTTAGGCATGGTTTTAAGATTTCCATTCTGTATTATCTCTTCTCTTCAATGAATAAGAATATAATTGGTTTTAGAAATAAGAAAATTGCAAATACCACTCTACATGAAGGATTAATCCTATTGTTATATGAATTCTTTAAAACACAAATCATGGGCAAGGAAATTGGGGATAGCAAGGCTATCATACTATGGTTCAGATTATGTTCCTTAAAGCACTTTTATAGGCATTCCTTTAGATGATAGTGAGGAAGTTGAATTCAAGAATTGGAACAAAGGCTCCCCATGCAAGAAATGCCCCCTAAAAGTTGTCAAGAATGAATTACCTTCCAAAAAATAGGATAGGAAGGAGGCTAACTCAGAGGAATAGTACAATGAAAAGGAGGAAGAAATGGATTCAGAAGAAGATGTGGGAAAACCCATTTTGGGTTTTGCTGTAATGCAGGAATGGGGCAAGGAGGATACCCCCAAACCAATGCAGGACCTCTCTGGCTACTTGTCAGTTGATCTTACTATCAGCAAGGAAAAGACCCATCCTCCTCAGCCCCCAACAGGAACTAACACTAAGAATCAATCCCTCATGACTGAAGATAAAGAAGAGCAAGGCACTAACCAGTCACCCATATGGATTGATGAGACTGAAGAAGCCTCTACGGGGGGACTGTAATAGTTAGGATATTGAGAGGGGAAAAAAGGTCTGGAGAAATTTCAATATCAACACAGTGTGTATGGGAATAATTAGGGAAGCTGTCTATCCCCAGATTTTGGTAGACAATGATGCAAAAGTCCATAAGAAAGAATTGATAGACTCTGCACTGGTTGTACTCAGTGATAAAGCCAGGGAAATGGACATGGATTTCCTCAACAATACCAAAAATAGTATGTTGGATCAGTTTCAATCTTTCAAATGGCTCTACCATGAGATCGAGGACCTCAAGGAAACAATTTAGGGCTTGGACAACAATGATAAGACCATAGAGAATAAGCTAAGTCTGGAAACTAGGGTCTTGAACATGGAATCCAAAATGATAAGTCTGGAAAAAACACTTAAGGGTGTGGCAGAGAAAAATTTTAATATCCTCAAAACGTCCAACAAGAACCTGAAGCTACTGATTAAAAAGATGGAAGAAAAAATAGACTCCAAGACCGAGCAGGGGACTATGAAGGAGGACAAGGAGCTGACTGAAGGACCAAGTAAAAGAACCAAGTGTAGAACCATGAAGAACATGGAGAAAATTGATCCACATGGTTCCCAAGTGTAGAACATTAAAAACACTATTCAACTGATGGAGGCCCTTGAAAGCAACACAACTGTCATGTTCAGAAGCTTGGCATAAATTGTCATGGTGCTCTTCCTTTTGGATTTTATTTAATTTTCTTTGTTTTCTCTTGTTTGGCCTTGTTGTGGCCTATTGCTAGCTACTCAGTACTATTTTTCTTTGCTCGATTCTCATGCCTTTCTTTTGACTTTAAACTGATGTGGGTTTTAGGGTCCCTGTAAAACCTATTTTACTTAATCAAAAACATTGTTTGAAAGTTTGAAGCCATATTATATCAGGAAAAACAAAGTTTTTGAAACTTGTTGTCATTATCATATTGAATTTGATCTCCACTATCAAGTTTTTCAAAAAATTTTAGAAGACACTTATGGTTTTGAAAAAATGCTCCTCCTAGTAGACGAAGTGAGTTCATATCATCCATTTTATAAGACAAAAGAGATGATGTAGCTGGAAAAATAAATTGCATAAAAGGAATATGTCAAACATGTGCTGATTTGTCTCTTTTTCCTTGGAAAAATGAAAATATTGATGCAACAAAGATGGTAAATTGCAAGAGTTACAAATATGTAAAGAATGAAACAAAATTTGGGAAAGAATCCAAAAGGTTAGAATATGTTGAAGAGGAGATAAATGTTGGAGTATTTATGAAAAAAATTAAAAAATTGATTCAACCCTACATTCATCATGTTTTTTTTGGAAAGTGGAAAGCACAACAATTCCAAACATCAAGAAACAATTTCCCACTTAGAACTATTCTATCAATTGTTGATTTTGCAGAAAATTATTCCTTTGTTCATCAAAAAGCAATTCAATAGGAATACTATTTTTCAGAGAAATTTACTATTATGGTAGATGTGTATTATCAACATGCACAATTAGATTTGGATGGTATTTTAGAGCACATTTGAAGCATGGGTGATCAAGAAGGAATATCATTTTTATATAGATGATAGAGAGCATGACATTCATTATGTAGAACATTTCTTCAAGATATTTTTTATAAATTTGAAAGAAAGAGGTATTAAAATTGATAAACATTATCTTTGGTCAGATGGATGTGTTACACAATTCAAATCATCGAGACCATTTTATGCACTATGTAGATATCATTGTAATGAAAACATACCACATGTCTGGAGTTTCTTTGAGATTGGACATGGAAAAGGTGAACATGATGGTGTTGGAGCTTGCATCAAATGTGTGATATGAAAGTATCAAATGAATTATAACATGGAGTTCATATAAAAAATGCACAAGATGTTCTTGAATGGTCCAAGCCACATTTCACACCAAATGAGAATGACACATCAACAGGATTGACTCAAGTGGTGCCACATAGAAAATTTTGGGAGATAAAAGGTATGCACACATTTTTAAATTATTCAAGTGTTTAAATTTTTTATGTGTTCTTTATTCAAATTATATTTATAAAATGTATTTGTAAGATATATACATATACATACATACATACATACATATATATATATATATATATATATATATATATATATATATATACACACACACACACACACACACACACACACACACACACACACACACACACACATATATATATACATATATATATATATATACATACATATATATATATATACACACACACATATATATATACATATACATATATATATATAGACATATATATATATACATACATACATATATATATATATATATATATATATATATATATATATATATATATATATATATATATATATATATATACATATACATATACATATATATACATATATACATATATATATATATATACATATATATATACATATAGATATATATATACATATATATATATATATATGTATACATATATATATATATACATATACATATATATACATACATACATATATATATATACATATATATACATATATATATGTATACATATATAAATGTATATCTATATATATATATATATATATGTATCTATATATGTATATATATATATATATATATATATATATATATATCTATATATATATATATATATATATATATATATATATATATATATATATATATATATATATATATATATATGAATAGTTGGGTTATGATGATGGGATGGGAAATACAAGATCCACCTCTAAATCCAAATTCTCAAAAGGAGAGATCCAAATTGATCAACCCAAAACGTTAATGCACAAAAGAATCAATCTATGTTGAATATGAGTAAAGAAGAAACCCTTATATTTTGTTATGAAATGTATGTATTGAAATCTTAATTGAATTGAAAATAAATAATAACCTCAAAATAGGAAAAATTTGGAAATTGCTGATTTCTAATGTCTATGTACAGTTTTGGGAAATTCTACAACCAGATTTCAACTGGAAATGCAGAAACAAAGAAAACCTAGAAACCTTTTTTTGATCTGATGAAGGTTGACCTTGACCCAAATCCAGGGTAAGATCTTACCCTGGGGTACAATCTTACTCCAAAATGTTGACCTTGACCTACACTACTCCGACGAAAATTCTGTTCGTAGATCCTGAAAGTTTGTCGAAAAGGGTACTCAGATTTGCATTGATATTCACTATCCCGCACCTGCTCTAGCAAGAAAAATGGATTTTTTTGTTGGATGATAGGTTTTACTTGGTCAAACCCTAGTTTGGAATCAACCTTGAAATACAATTAAAATTGCAATGTATAAAAATGAAGTAAATGGAACTATTCACCTTGCTTATGTTGAATTCCTTGTGGAGGATTCGAATCCTTGAATCCAAAAGTATGGATGAATATAGAATCAAATGTAGGATGTCTCAACTCAATTGCATTATATCTTCAATACCAATCTTTAATGGATCTTGGACTAGGAGGAAGCTTGAATGGATGTGGATGGAGAAATCTTCAACAAGAGGGCTCCAAAGAGATTGAATCCTTCAATATCTATCAATGGATCTCCTTGATGAATTGAATTCTTGAATGCTTGGATACTTGAATGATTGAAGAGGAATGAATGCATTATATCTCCTTTCTTTCTTGATAATTTCTTGATCACAAAAAGTGGGTGTGCAAAAGATGCTTGATAATGGATGTGAAAATGAGAGAGGAAGGCTTCCTTTTATAAAAATATAGGGCACAAACTTCTAGAGAGGTTGACATATAAGAAATAAATTCCCATTAAGTGAAAACCCCTAGAAATGGACCTAAATTAAATATCATTTAAGAGTTTACCATTTCAAAATCTGAAACAACCGACCCGAAAGTGGGAAATAAAACTTTCTGAAGCCTGACATCCTGAAACTTCTGGAACATGAAATTTGGACCTGGGGTCAAGGTCAAGGTCAGCTCTGACCTAGTTTAGGGTCGAGGTAAACTTTGACCTATGTCAAAGTTGAGGTTGAACTTGACCTACAAGGTCATCCTTGACCCATAAAGTTAAAGTTCTCAGTTTCTTAGAAAGAGTTGCGAGAAAGAGGCTAGAAACAGAAGGGAGAAAAGCAGAACAAGGGGGAAAAAGCCAGATCTAGTCAAATACTCATTCAAGGTGCTTGACATGACCCCAGACCACCTACTCGGAGGGATAAACTAGTCCTAAATGGAAGTGCTTCCATTTTCTGACAATACATTTAGCCCCCACTTTAGCAAGAGTATGGAATCGATGCAAAGTGGTAAAGGAGATCATAATGAAAAGATAATCCTATTGAAATCAAAGGGACAAAGAAATCCTCAAGCCCCTAGGGACTCAAGTCTTCATCAACTCCAAGATCACAATAAGAGAGATATCTCTAGAAAAGAGATAGAAGAGGATGTGATTATCTCGCCCAATGAGAACTTATGTCCCATTGTGAACCACACAAGGAAAGAATGCAACTGGAAAGATGGAATTGAACTACCTAGTGAATGTGGCTACTCACTAGTCAACCCATCAAAGATTCACTCTTAGGAATATCTTATTCCACAAGAGAAAAACCAAAAACAAAAGAGATCCAGTCTTAAGGACACCTCTGACCTTAAGGGATCAAATTTTTTATACTAGAGGGATCAAGAGATCCTATGAAATAAAAATCCATGCTTTAAGGATTGGTCACTAATCCATAAAGTGAGAGAAGTATCTTGAAAAATATATGTATATTGAAAGTGCATGTGTGGAATAGAAAAGTAGAGCATATGCCCCCACATTAAAGTCATTTCTAACACTTTTATTAGGAGCAATGGCTTGAATGGAAACATAAAAAACTCCACTAATTATGTTTCCATTACGAGATGCCTCCAAACAAAGACAAATAAAGGGAAATACCACATAAACATACAGAGAATGTAGAAGGGATCTACCTACCATGGGGTTAGTATGATCATAAGATAATATATATATGATATTATTGCAAATGAATTGAAATCATTCCCCAAAATAAAATAGAACTACAATCACAATGGAAGAAAGTATACAAAAGCATTACAAAGAGGAATCTTTTTAGACCATGGCATGGAGACCAAAAAGAATTAGTGCTACTAAGTCGCAAATCCAAGCAGATTACAAAAGGAAACATTTATGAACAATAGCACAAGTACAACATAACATGAAAAAACATATAGAATAATAGAGATACATATAGAGGATTTGTACAACAAGTTTTATTCCTTTATCACCTTGCACCAACAAAGCAACAAGGGTCATATAAAAGAATCTAACAAACATTTAGCAAACACATTATGGGAGAAGCACAATATGACAAACATACAACAAAGGCTACCATGAAGGATAATACAATCAAGCGCACCACCTACTCTCCCCTTCTCATTCTATACCATTTAGGGAAGGTAGGTAACTCGCAAGAGGGACTATATCCAACATAGTAGGAATGATAGCCAATTCCAAACAAGGATCCTCTTGAGAATCACGATGTTCGTTACTATGTTTAATTGTTAATTGTGATGAAAGCATATTAGGTAAATCAATATCAATGCCAATAGTCTCATATTTATCATTATCATCATCAAGAGTATCTTCTTCATCCAGATTAATCAAAATAGGATCTAAGATATGAATAAAATCATCATATTCATGCATCCTAACATCATTATTAGCATTAACTTCTTCTAACACATCATGCATATATTGATCAAAAGAAGGTAAAGAACTTTGAATAACATAAGTATGAGCTTTAGCCTAAGCATGACGCTTTTTACGACATTCATTAGTAGATCGATTATATTTTGTCTTGTTTGAAATATGCTGAGAACTAGGAGAAACAACTGCCAAATCCTTCACAGGTTCTATAGGAGGATTAGTAGGATTATCAACAGACTAACAAAAAATAGTAGGAGCTTAATTAATAGAACTAGAAGTCATAGATAAAGGAGGTATGGAAGGTGTAGGAAAAAGACCATGATTAAGATCCATTAGAGGCACGCTTAACTTGAGAATCTTGCAATGTTTATAGGCTTGATATGAGTGAAAGATATTATTAGGTTGATAAGGACATGAATTAGGTAATGAAGGCCAAAAGAAGTCAAGGGTAGCACAATCCCTAGGCCTAGAAGGTTGATATAAACTATGGTTTATTGTCTTCACTTCATCATCATGAATGAATTTAAGGCATTTATGGGTAGGAGAAGCAACAACATGCATGGAATTCAAGCAAGGCAAACCAAGCTTAACTTCAAATTGATCAAAAGTAGGAACAACAAAAAAGGTAGTGTTCAGAATTTTATGACAAAGTTCAACTAGAAAATCAATAGAATGAAATAATGGATACAGAAAACCATTACAAGTTTGAATCCACACATCAGATGTATCATAAGAATCATGTTGCAAGTTTTTCATAAAGATATTTTCTTCAATAATAACATTGACTAAGGATGTAGGATCAAATAGACAACCACGTGTAGGTATCCTAGAAATCCTAGCATAAATGTAAAGGGGAACATCAAGAGCTTTAATAGTCTTTTATTTTTAGGTTCCTTTCAAGGTTTAGGTTGAGTTTTTGGTTTAGGCTTAGGTTGAGGTGGAACTTGTAGTTGAGGTTGAGTTTGAGTTAGTGGTAGAGATTCAAGTTGAGATGAAACAACATGATCCACATGGTTAATAGTATGATTGAGGTCATCCATCTTTGAATCATAAACAATATCCAGAGAAGATGGTTGAACAATGATATTAGTATCATGTATAGGTAAAGGATTTATATAAATTTGAAGGTTTTGATTAGGAGGAGAGATATATTTGTTCCCACTACCATCAAAATTATCAATAGATAAGGCATTAGAATCAACCAAATCTTGAAGCTTACATTTTAGAGAATAGCACTTCTCAGTATCATGGCCATTTTGACGATGGTATTGACAAAAAGCTTTAGGATCAAAAGATTTAGATGCAATCATTGTAGGTAAAAGAGGTCAAATAAGAGGTAAATAAATCATATTAGAATTTAACAACCTATTCATGATAGAATGTAAAGATTTAGAGAGAGGAGTAAATGTACAATTCAAATGAAAAGCAGTGGATGCAAAAGTGGCATTGTGAGAAGTGACAACAACTTGATCAATAACTATATTCTCTTGTTTGTTTATCTTGACATAGTTGTTAGGCTTTTGAAATTTGTTTGGATTAGGAGCAGCATCACTCTTATCAATTGGAACATGAGCCATTGGATTGTTTCTCTCAAATTGACTCACTTGTAATTGATAATGATGAAGCATTGCACAAAGTTGTTGAAAAGAGGTAATTCCAGTAAGTAGAATCTTATCTCTAATATCATTTTGCAAATTTTAAATAAAGATACATTGAATATCAATGTTAGGAACATGATAAGAAATCTGAGCATGTAAATCCTTAAATCTAGCAATGAATTTAGTCAATTTTTCTTTAATGCTTTGTTTACAATGCATCAAATCAATCAAAGATACTTGTAGACCAATGTTATTTTGAAATTGTTGAATAGAAGAATTAGCAAGTTTTGGAAAAGAATCAATAGAATGAGGAAAGGAACAAAACCATTGCAAGGCTTTATCATGGAAGGTTCTAGCAAACAACTTGGCTAAAATCCTATGGTCATGATCATATTCACTACAAAGGATTTGAAATGTTTTAACATGAGTAACAGGGTCTCTTTTTTTTTTGTAATTCTTGAGATGAGGCATATCAACTTGTTGAGGAACATGAGTACGAATGATTTCTAGGGATAGAGGACTTCCCATGTCACATGTAGGAATCCTAAACTTTTTTTGAGTTAAAGAAGCAAGTTGTTGTTGTAAATATGACATATTTTGAGCCAAACTAATGATTGTTGAATTAGTAGAGGAAATAGTAGGCAAAACAACATTAGAAACACTAGGTAAAGTGTAAGAAGAAGTAGGAATGGAAGACACAACTGGAGGAACACTTGGAACCACAGTTGGAAGATGATTGGAATAAGAAAAAGGAACATTATGGTAAGAAGGTTGTGATGTAGGAAGGGATACATGAGGAACACTCATAGAAAGAGAGGGAACCATTGTAGTCACCAAAGAAGGGGTATAAGTAGGAATACTAGGTAAAGGAATAGAAGAAGGTTCAACACTAGTAACTGGAGGAATAAATCCTAGATCTTGAGCTTCTTGAACTAAAGGTTTAACATTTGAATGCATGAGGTGAGTAATACCATGAAAAAGATTAAAACCTTGATCATTAGCATGAAGAATTTTCTTAAGATCCTCTATAGCTTGAATAGAATCTTAATTATGGTTTTCTTGAATAAGCCAATTATCCATTTTATCAAGTTTGGTTGAGAGTCTTTGGACTTGTTCAGGAGGAAATATTAAAGCATCATCCTCATCATGAGATGAGTGAGAATATTTTTTCTCCACAATAGGGTTGGAGTCATGAATAATCAAATTGTCATCCGGGATCCTAAGGAAAGGAGAGGAAGATTCAGGATCAAAGGCACCCATGATTCTATGACTTCTTCTAACTGGAATGTTATAGGTAGGACTAGAGGTAGTAAAGCTCATATACCAATGCAACACAAATGAACTAAACTAGGAAAACACAAAGCATGAATAAATGAATGTTTTTGTATTTTTATTTTATTTTTATATGAGACGCAAACACATAAAAGAAAGAGTCATCTATCATGGGCTCAAAAAATTGTAAGATATATATATATATATATATATATATATATAGTTGGGTTATGATGATAGGAGGGGAAATACAAGATCCACCTCTAAATCCAAATTCTAAAAAGGAGAGATCCAAAATTGATCAACCCAAAAGGTTAATGCACAAAAGAATCAATCTATGGAGAATATGAATAAAGAAGAAAACCTTATATTTTTTTATGAAAAGTATGTATTGAAATATTAATTGAATTGAAAACAAATACTAACCTCAAAATAGGGAAAATCTAGATACTGCTGATTTCTGATGTCTGTGTACAGTTTTGCAAAATTATGTAGCCGAATTCGGCATGGAAATGTAGAAATAGAGAAAACCCAGAAACCTTTTTCCAATTTGATGAAGGTTGACCTTGACCAAAAGCCAGGGTAAGATCTTACCCCAGGGTACAATCTTACCCCAAAAATTTAACCTTGACCTGCACTGCTCTGATGGAAGTTCTGTTCGCAGATCCTAAAAGTTTTCTGAAAAGGGTACTCATATCTGCACTGATATTTGTTGTCCCGCACCTGCTCCTACAAGAAAAAGGTTTTTTTTTGTTGGATGAGGAGTTTTCCTTGGTCAAACCCTAGTTTGGAATCAACCTTAAAATATAATTGAAATTTCAATGTATATAAACAAAGTAAATGGAACTATTCACCTTTCTTATGTTGAAATCCTTGTGGAGGATTTGAATCCTTGAATCCACAAGTGTGGATGAATGTAGAATCAAATGTAGGATGTCTCAAATCAATTGCATTAGATCTTCAACACCAATCTCTAATGGATCTTGGACTAGGAGGAAGCTTGAATGGATGTGGATGGAGAAATCTTCAACAAGAGGGCTCCAAAGAGATTGAATCCTTCAATGGCTATTAATGGATCTCCTTGATGAATTGAATGCTTGAATTCTTGGATGCTTGAATGCTTGAAGAGGAATGAATGATTTATATCTCCTTTCTTTCTTGATAATTTTTTGATCACAAAAAGTGGGTGTGCAAAAGATGCTTGATAATGGATGTGAAAATGAGAGAGGAAGGCTTCCTTTTATACAAATCTAGGGCACAAACTTCTAGAGAGGCCAACATATAAGAAATAAAATCCCATTAAGTGAAAACCCCTAGAAATGGACCTAAATTAAATATCATTTAAAAGTTTACCCTTTTGAAATCTGAAATAGCCGACCCAGAAGTGGGAAATAAAACTTTCTGAAGCCCGACATCCTGAAACTTACAAAACCTAAAATTTGGGCCTGGGTTCAAGGTCAAGGTCAACTCTAGTCTACGTTAGGGTTGAGGTCAAATTTGACCTAGGTCAAAGTTGAGGTCGACCTTGACCCACAAGGTCATCCTTGACCTAGAAATTCAACGTTCTCACTTTCTCAAAAAAATTTGCTAGAAAGAGGTTGGAAACAGGAGGGAGAAAAGTAGAACAAGGGGGAAAAATCTAGATCTAGTCAAATACCCTTTCAAGGGGCTTGACATGACCCCAGACCACCTACTCAGAGGGCTAAACTAGTCCTAAATGGAAGTGCTTCTATTTTTTGATGATACAATATTATATATGCATTTGTTTAGGTGTGGATAGAACAATTACGCATGGTTGCAATAGGATAGAAAAGATATGATCTTTGCATTCAGTTATGAGTATGAATTGTCACAATTGGATGTTGAACACTAGGGACTACTCAAGATTTTTTTTTTACTACATTACTAACAATTATGAGGAATACATCAATCAAGACCGTGGATATGTAGGTGCATGGATTCTAATTCCACTAGTTGTTACTGATACATTTGATAGAGATGAAGATGAAAACTTTGATGATGTCCCTTTCATTTCTACTGATTACGATCATATCTCGAGATTGGTCAAAATTGGTAAGTATATATATTTCACATTATATGGTCCATTGACCTGCATGTATAGATATATATATATATATATATATATATATATATATATATATATATATATATATATATATATATATATATATATATATATATATATATATATATATATATATATATATATAGATCACACATGTATATATAAATTTACTGTGTGGGAGATGTCTTTGCAGTGATTGTTGAGTGTGGAAATGTAGGAGTTGGTTATTATTTACTGTGTTGTACTGCAGAGAGGATGCAGTTACTTGAACCTGAAGAAAGTGATGGAATGTTGTTCCCCATAGGTTTGTACATGCTTTACATCAATATATTGAACTCAATTTGTAAATTTTAAATTTCAACCTTTTAACAAATTTTAAATTTAGTTTGTTTAAATATATATTGTAAAAATTTGTGACCTATAGGTTCAGTTGTTTTTCAGGGAACATATTTCAAGAAAATCAAAGTAATTCAACATGGTATTCACTTTGTTGATTACCAACCAGACAATAAGGTGTTTCAATATAGTCACCTAGGAGTTGCCACCTCCATTTGTCTCCATACTGTTAAATCTCAACGTGGATGTCGTAAGTGGAGACTAGATAGTGAGGATCATGAGATAATATTACATGTTCTCCATGATAGTTCTGAACCACTTGAGTTGGTCTGAAAATTATAATATTTATACCTATTTCATGTGTTAGGACCTACTTGATATCTAGGGATTAAATTGACTATAATTTATTTATATATATAAACATATGATAGACTATAATTTCTTGATATATGATGGACCTATTTGATGGTTCAATGGTTTTATATATACAATTTTATGTATGATTTTATATATATATGCTTGTATACAGGTATGGTTTTATATGTATACTCTAATTATTCAATTTTTTTTATAGATTGCATATTAGTTAAAGGTTTTATGTATGCTTTGATTATTCAATAATTTTTATGATACTTATTGTCCATTAGTTACATGTATTAACTAGTTATTTTTTATGATATCAATTCTAGATCCCCTTAAGATTGCTTATTACTTAAAGATCCCCTTAAGACATTATTTTGAACAATAAAAAATGATGAAATTAGTTAGATTAATTATGACATGTGTTAGTTCTAGAATGAGTTAGAATAGTTATTGTCCATTAGTTACATGTTTAAACTTGTTATTTTTTATGATATTAATTCTAGATCCCCTTAAGACATCCCCTTAAGATTTCTTATTAGTTAGAATATTTATTGTCCATTAGTTACATGTATTAACTAGATATTTTTTATGATATTAATTCTAGATCCCCTTAAGACCTCCCCTTAAGATTTCTTATTAGTTAAAGATCCCCTTAAGACATTAGTTTGAACACTAAAAAATGATAAAATTAGTTAGATTACTTATGACATGTGTTAGTTCTAGAATGAGTTAGAATAGTTATTGTCCATTAGTTACATGTATTAACTAGTTATTTTTTATGATATTTATTCTAGATCCCCATAAGACCTCCCCTTAAGATTTCTTAATAGTTAAAGATCCCCTTAAGACATTAGTTTGAACACTGAAAAATGATGAAATTAGTTAGATTACTTATGACGTGTTAGCTCTAGAATGAGTTAGAATAGTTATTGTCCAGTACTTACATGTATTAACTTATTATTTTTCATGATATTAATTCTACATCCATCTAAGAAAATCTAATCAAATGAAACCATCTAATCAACTGAAACCATCTAATCAACTCATCTAATAAAATCATATCATCTAATCAAATGAAACTATCTAATCAAATAAAATGAAACCATCTAATCAAATAATATCATCTAATCATATCATCTATTAAAATAAAACCATCTAATCAAATCATATCATCTAATCAAATGAAATCATCTAATCAAATCATATCATCTAATCAAATGAAACCATCTAATCTAATGAAATGAAACCATCTAATCAAATCATATTATCATCTAATAAAATCATATCATCTAATCAACTGAAATTATCCAATCAAATCATATCATCTAATCAAATGAAATCATCATAAATCTATATAATGTCAAATCATAAATCATCTATGTCTAGAGGTCTGGAGAGCATATAAATATGTCTCAAATTATAAACTAAAAATATCAAACATATAATAATGACATATATAATGAGTATCAAATAAAATATTTGTGCAACATGTCCTAAAATATAGAATCATCTAGGTGCATGTGAATAGAGTGACCCTATGATTGACTGCCACAAGCATCCTCTGGCTCTGAGGCAACAACTGATCATTGCGAATATAAATGCATGTATATAATAATATAAAATACTTAAAATATTATAAATGCATGTTTAAAATTACATATTTTTAAAACTTACCTAACCACTAGTAGGTGTCACATCTACTAAATCTCTCCCATGAAGATGCTCTGATCCCACACTAGAGGTAATTTTCTTTGACCGAGTGTAATAAGGATCCTCTAACTGTGAAGTGGCAATTGGCCCCTGCAAATTTAGTACAATAGTTGGTTATATACATGTGCATAGTATATATTATGTAATGTACTTGAAATATATAAATACATGTATACAAGTGTACACATGCATGCTTAAGCCTACATATATCTAAAACTTACTTGACCACTGGTAGGTGTCACATCTACTGAATCTCTCATACGGAGATGCTTTGAGCCCACACTAGAGGTAATGTGATCTACTAATTGTGCCTACAAAATATTATACATTGAACAAACATCAATAAACACATCTACAATTAATTGTTCAGTAAAACTCCTAGAAAGGAGAAAATAAAACTTTATATACCTAAGTCTCAAGAGCAGGAGGATCATCAGCGCACTACACCGCCAGATCATCAACATAAACTACATCATCCACACCACCTTTAGTATTGAACCTCTCTACTAATGAAGAGTGTAGGGGTGACACTAGCTAGGAGGGGACTGATGTAGAGCCTGAACCATTAGGATGCAATAACATATCCATAAATGATCCAACATCAGTGCCAATGTCTAGTTGACTCAACCCGTGCAACTGCTCATTAGATGTGTCTAGGCCCTTAGTGGTGATGTGTACATCTCCAACTTGTATACCTGGTTGTGCAACTATAGACTGATCTATGGGTGCAAAGTGCTCTACAGAGTGTTGTGAACTATGTTGTGACTGACTAGATGATGTTTCCTATGTCAGTGGAACTACAGGACCTCGTGAAAGTCAGATGACATCCCTGACTAAATGTATTGGGATCCTCTACATGTCATCAATATAAGAATATGACTGTAGGAGATTGTCCAAAAAGTAAAGCGCCATATCTAAATGACTACGATGACTAGAAAATGGTTGTATCTCTCCACATGCAGGAAGACCTGCAACTCTATATGCCTCATCACTGACCCCTGCAACAATACTAGATGAAGCCTTAGAAGATGATCAAGATCAACTCAGTCTAGTCAAACTATATCTTCCCACTGTATCTGAAGTGATGGAGGTGGTTGTAGAAGCAATCACCCCTATCTTATCCACTACTGCCCTCTAAGAAGAAATGACTACTCTATCTAGAGTAGAAGCCATCCTTGGTGCCATTGCCAAATTCCTATGCCCAACGAGGTGTCTATGAAGATGTACAAGTTTATTAGCCCTAGGATATTGATCTTGATCTATGAATATACTATGCCCTGACTATAATATCTAGGAAGATCTAAATAGTTGACCTTGAGTCCCAAATGGAACTCAGCGTACAACTGTTGTGCAAAATATAATGGAATTTGGTCATTATTAGGATAACAACCATGAGGTACAAGAAAATGAGAATATATCATGCATGCAATCTGAGGAATTTTACACCACATGACCTGATACACCCTCACCTTGGGCTTCCCCTCGTAAAATGAGAAAACCTCTTGTTTGATGATTTCCTTGGGGACATGGCTCTGAACCGTCTCCAAGGAAACATCACCTGAGACCTCGAATCTCATCTCTCCAGAAATACTATCAACTATATGAGGCATGAAGGAAGAGTGGGATCTCAATTTGGTAGTCATATCCTCCAACTTGATCAATACATTGATACAAGTATCTTTGTATATGCCATCTTTTGAAGATGTATAGATGGACTCTCTAAGTCAAGCCATCTCTATCTCAGTAATATGAAAAATGATCGCTATATCAAGAGCGTGATGTGCATCCTCAGTGGCCATCTAGATGTAACATTTGAAAGCTAAGTTTTAACAATTAAGTACTTGATTACATGTTATAAATGCGTGTAAAATGAAAACAAATATCTAAATATATAAAACTATACTTAAATTTAAAATACTTTAGAGTGTACTAATAGTCCTAAAGGATCCTTGAATGTACTAATTGGTATTAATAGGTCCTATTAGGTCAAGTAAGTGGTCTTACTAGGTCTTAAGGGTCCTAAAATGTACTAATTGATTTTAATAGGTCATATTTGTCCTATTATGTCTTAAGTCCAGTCTTATTAAGTCTTTAGGGGTCCTATTAGGCCTTAAGGGGTCCTATTCTAGGTCCTAAGGATCCTAAGGGTTCTTAAAGATTTTTATGTCATAATAGGGGTCCTAAAGGAACCTAAGGTGTTCTAATAGTCCCAAAGGGTCCTTGGATGTACTACTTGGTATTAATAACATTTATCCATGTAACTCTAAAACATATGTACATAAGAATGTTAGTGGGTCGTAGGTGTGATAAGTGGTCTAAGGGATCTTAGGTTACATTAATTGATACTAGTATGTCTTAAGGGTTCTTGCGGGCAATGATGGGTTCACATATGTATTAATAAAAGCTAAGATAGATGAATGGGTCCTAGGACATTTTAAAATATAATAATGGTTCGTATGGGTCCTAACGAGTCATATGTTTCTTAAGATGTCATAAGCAATGTGTAAGGGTCCTAAAATGTCTTAAGAGGTTGTAGGCATCATAATAGGTCCTAAGGGATCATAGGGATCATAGGTTACATTAATTTATCATAGGGCTCATAGGTTACATTATGTCTTAAGTGGTTATATTCTAGGTCTTAAGGAACCTAAGGATTCTTAAAGAGCTCTATGTCACAATAGGGGTCCTAAAGGAACATAGAGTGTACTAATAGTCCTAAAGGGTCCTTGGATGTACTAATTGGTATTAATAGGTCCTATTAGGTCAATTAAGTGGTCTTATTAGGTCTTAAGTTTCCTATGATGTACTAATTGATTTCAATAGGTCATATTAGTCCTATTAGGTCTTAAGTCCAATCTTATTATGTCTTAAGGGGTCCTATTAGGTCTTAAGGGGTCCTATTATAGGTCCTAAGGATCCTAAGGGTTCTTAAAGAGTTTTATATCACAATCAGGGTCCTAAAGGGTTCTTGGATGTACTAATTGGTATTAATAGGCCCTAAGGGTACTAAGATGTACTAAGGCTTGGTCCTCCTAGGATAATATTTTAACATCTAACTCTACATGAATAATATTTATAAATGTAACTCTAAAATATATGTACATAATTTAGAGAGAGAGAGAGAGAGAGAGAGAGAGATTCCTAAGGGATGGATAAGGGTCCTAGAGTGTCTTAAGGGTTTGTGGTAGAGTGTCTTAAGGGTTTTTGGGTAACATAAGAGGTCCTAAGGGGTCCTAGGCTACATTAGTGATTCCTTGTATGTTTTAATTGAATCTAAGATACATAAATGTGTCCTAGGACAACCTAAGATATGTTAATGGGTCTTGAGGATCTGAAGGGGTCATATTTGTTTTAAAATGTGGCAAGGGATGTATAATGGTCCAAGAATGTTAATGGGTCATAGGTGTGATAAGTGGTCTAAGGGATCTTAGGTTACATTAATTGATACTAGTATGTCTCAAGGGTTCTCGTGGGAAACAATGGGTTTGCATATGTATTAACAGAAGCTAAGATAGATGAATGGGTCCTAGAACATTTTAAGATATAATAATGGGTCGTATGGGTCCTATGTGTCTTACGATGTCATAAGAGATGCGTAAGGGTCCTAGAATATCTTAAGGGGTTCTAGGCATCATAACAGGTCCTAAGGGATCATAGGTTACATTAATTTATCCTAATATGTCTTAAGGAACCTTGAGGGAAACAATGAGTCCGTGTATGTATTAATGGAACCTAACATGTACATCAATGGGTCCTAGGACATCCTAATATACATTATAAGGTCTTGAGATTCCTAAGGGATCATATGTATCTTAATATGTCGTAAGGGAGGGATAAGGGTCCTAGAGACTTACTACTACACTTTTCTAAAATATTAGATAACATACTACTATCATTTTCTAAAATTTAAGTATGATTTTCTAAGATTTCTACAAACTAAAAATTATTTAAAACAAATAACTAACTAATATTTACTAACTTTACTAAAAATGCATGTACTTGAGAGAGAGAGAGAGAGAGAGAGAGAGAGAGATTCCTAATATTTACTAACTTTAAAAGAAATTTAAAAACAAATATTTTTAATAATTTCTATAAGATCTTAATGTTTTCTAACATTTTCTAACATTTCTACTATAGTTTCTAATGTTTTGTAAATATTTTGTAACATTTTCTAACAAACTACTATGATTTTCTATCATTTTCTAATATACTAAGTTACAGTTTTATAACATTTACTAACATTTTACTATGTTTTCCTAATATTTTCTAATGTATACTAGAAGTTCCAATTTTCTAATGTATACTACGTTGCAATTTTCTAATGTATACTAAGTTACAATTTTCTAATATTTTCTAATGTACATACTAATTTACAGTTTTCTAATATTTTCTAATGTATACTAAGTTATGATTTTCTAACATTTGCTAACATATTCTAATATTTATACTATGGTTTTTAATGTTTTCTAACATTTTCTAATAGTTGTACTATGATTTTCTAACAGTACTACTACAATTTTCTAACATATTCTAACATTCTACTATCATTTTCTAAAATATTCTAAAATTTAGCTATGATTTTTTGACATTTTTAGAAACTAAAAATTATTTAAAACAAATAACTAACTAAAATAAATATAAAATGTATAATTTACAATAAAAAATGAGAAAAATGCATTTACCTGATACTACTAACAATCTAAAGAGGTTGAAAAATCTCGGGAGGTGTTGATGTTGTAGTGGACATCACTGGTTCGCTCTAAGCCCTGGGTCCACAAAATATCAACAGTAAACAATGAAAAATGAAATAGGAAAGCCAAAATTTTGACCAAAAGTGGCTTCGGGTGAAGACCCCCCTTCGCGTGAAGTACCCTGCGTAGGGTACTTCGTGCAAAGAGGGTCTTTGCACTAATTACCCACCTAGGGTACTTCGTGCAAAGTGGGGTCTTTGCATGAATTACTCCACATAGGTTAATTTGTGTGAAGCCAATCACCCCCTTCATGCGAAGAGGGCACTTGGAGCGAAGGCCCTAAATTTTTATTTTTTATTTTGAAAATTAATTTTCTTCATTCCAAAAAGTGGCACACACTATTGTGATTTCACCCTACAACATCTTGCAACACAAACCCATTACAGAGGAAAAAAATTCATAACTACAAATGTTATTGTATAGTTTTAACAAGTAATCACTTGATATGTGTCCTTTTGGAGACTATTTTATCCATCCTTAGTTTTCTTTCTTACATTAGGATCTTATACTGCACTTAATTACATGTACATTATTTAATTTAAGATTATCTTTTCTCCTTAAATATTTCCCAAAACTCTATGTTGGATCTAATCTCTATGCAAAAATTCTCATTTATCCATCCATCTACATAATACACTTTCCCTCTTGACCCCATTTTTATCCTTTATGCTTGATTTTCCTGCTTATCTATTTGTTTTTCCTCTAAATTTCAAATTATTCTCAAAACCCCATACATTGACCTCACACTTAACACTTCTAGGTATAGGTCAACTTGAGTTGACCTATAGTGGTATATCTCATGATGAGGTGACCTATACCTAGAGGCATTAATTTTGAAGTTGTTCATAGCCTGATGCAAAGTATTCTGATTTCTCCCACCTTTTGAAATCTTCCTTCATGAAAATTAACTTTGAAACCACTATAAAAGGAGGATTCTTCCCCTAATTTTCATATCATAATCCATTCTTCATGAAAAAAAGTGCAATCAATCCATATAAAATAAAGATATTGTGCTTTCAAGGAGTTCAAGAAAGAAGGAAAGAATTCATTAAAAGCATTCATCCATCATCTATCAAGCATTCATGCATTTCCTTCCATAGATCTAATTTCTTTCTTCATAGGAGATAAAGGAGTTGGATATGAAGGGAGGAGATCTACACTCCTCCATTCAATTATTTTTCTTCTTCTTCTATTCAACATCATGTCATCGAGGTGAATTACAAGAATATACTACATGAGTTTTTGTCTTATAAGATTTCTTTTTGTGTTTTTGTGTTGAGTGAAAGCTATTGAATCAACATACTTGACCACATTCTAAGAAAAATTGCATTTACATGGTATGATATACTTAATTGGTGTTTTCAATATTTACTTCATGATAATGTTTCTTCTATTTCAATTTAAGGTTAATTCCTATACATGGGCTTGGCCAAGGCAAGTCCCTCCCCACAATAAATTTACCCTTATCTTGTGTGGAAGTGGAGATTCATGGAGTGTCAAATCAAAAAGTGCACAACTAGAAGTACAATATTAGTCACAGTCCCAAGACCTTTGATTTCATCCCTCTTAGGTATAGGTCACTTCAAGTTGATGTATGTTGGTATAGGTTACCTCAATTTGACCTATTCCTAGAACTCTCATATTTTTATAGGAAGAAGTTGTAGCTCTCAGGATTCCAAATCTTGGGTTGTTTATAGTTTTAGCACAGTTAGAAAGGTTTTCTACAAACTTGAAGTAGAATCCTCTTCTAACCCTTAAGGTGAGTATATCCCCTTAGTTCTTATTCTTTTTTTCACTCTTCTTTCATTTATTAGGTCCGAATATTAAATTTTATCATTTACTGAGCTTATATTTCTTACAAATCTTCTTTCATTTCTACCTACATAAGGAATACCCTAGATCCCACCTTTAGGTAGATCTTGTATTTGTATCGTGTCCATCGATGTGGGATATAAAATCAGATTTGGCCTAAGGATAATATTTGAGGTCTTCCAATGTATATGTAAAATGGCGATCTACCATTGATCACCATTTATAAGTGATTCATATACATTCATAGGGTTCACATAAACAAAACAATATTCATAATTTAAGAGATTTAGATCCATCCATTAAGTATGTACATACACACACAAACCAATCATTATGGTGTAAGAGGTTTAGATCCATTATTGAGGTACACGTAGATAAAGTTACAGATGGAATTGACTAGCATGGAATGCAAGCATATTAGGAATTTCAATTCTATCTTTTGTGTGATTCATAGTATAATGTGTAATCTTATTTAGTGAGGTAATCTCTCTCTCTCTCTCTCTCTCTCTCTCTCTCTCTCTCTCTCTCTCTCTCTCTCTCTCTCTCTCTATCACACACACACACACACACACACCACTATCATGCTAGAGGATTAGATCGTGGAGTTATTATCATTAGTATAAATAGTCATGTTCCTCTTATCCGATAACAAGTACTCTTGCAATAACATTCCAAAGATGATATTAGTTGATGATACATTTATGATAAAGGTCTCTTTCACTAGTGGATTTGGCGTTTTAATACTAACCCCTTTTTTGTCTTTTGAATTTGTTTTATCTTTTCTTTTTTCTTTGTTTTCATGTCATTATGTACAAATATGTAGTTAGGATCCTTAGTTTTGGGTCTAATGTAATTATACTTATTGATTTCTTATCTTATTTGTAATTTTTTGTAATCATCTCATATTTCTCTCTCTTTCTTCTATCTCTTCCTTTACCATGAGTATGAGCTTGTTTCATACTCACACTAAAGGAGAGGATAAATGTATAGTCTTAAAAAGTAAAAAATTTCTTTGTGTCCTTTTTAAGATCGTTTTATCCCTCCTTAGTGTGGTTTTGTTACATTAGGATCTTACATTGCACTTAATTGCATACATTATTTAATTTAAAATCCTCTTTTATCTTTTGATCTTTCTCAAAACCCTATGTTGGCTCTAATCTCAATGACAAATTCTCATTTATCCATTCATATACCTAATAAAATTTTCCTCTTGACCCCACTTTTATCCTTTACGCTTACTTTTCCCACTTGTCTATCTATTTTTCCTCCAAATTTGAAATGCTTTTCGAAACCCCGCACATTAATGTTGGAAATAATACAAATATGTATAGGTTAACTTTAGTTGACCTATACTGGTATAGGTTGACATGAGATGACCTATACCTAGAGGAATTAATTTTGAAGTTTTTCAGGGCATGATGCAAAGTATTTGCATTTCTCTTGGCTTTTGAAGTTGGCCTTCACAAAAATTAATTCTGAATCCATTATAAAAGGAGGCTTCTTCATCTCATTTTCATATCATGATCCATTATTCATGAAAAAAATCTAAATAAATCCATCTATAAGAAATATATTGTGTATTAAATGAGTTCAAGTAAGCAAGTAAGCATTCATTGAAGCCATTCATCTATCATCTATCAAGTATTCATGCATTTCCTTCTACAGATATAGCTTCTTTCTTCATACCTAAGATAAAGGAGTTGGCTATCAAGGGAGGAGATATAAATTCATCCATTGATGTCTTCTTCTTCTTCTTCTTCTTCTATTCAACATTGAGGAAAAATACAAGGATCTACTACATGAGGTTTTGTCAAGTACATGATTTCCTTTTCTATTTTTATTTTGACACAAACCTATTGCATCAACATACTTCACCACATTCTAAGAAATATTTTATTTAGATGCTATGATATACTTCATTGGATTTTAATATTTTCTTAATGATAGTGTCTCTTCTTTTTAAATTCAAGGTTAATTCCTATAGAGGGGCTTGACCAAGGTATGCCCCTTACCCCAAGTGCAAATTAGATCAGATAGTGCAAATTTGGAAGTACAGTATTAGTCATAGTCCCAAGACCTTTAATTTAATCCATCTTAGGTATAGGTCACTTGAGTTTGACCTATACCAGAATAGGTCGCGTCATCTTGACCTATTTTTGGAACTCTCCACTTTTCACAACCAAAAGTTACATCTCTCAAGATTTCATATCTTAGCCTGTTTCCATTTTTTACATAGTTAGATAGGGTTTCTATTGAATTGGTGTGGAATCCTCTTCTAACCCTCAAGGTGAGTACAACATGTTAATTATTATTCCTTTTTTCACTCTTATTTCATGTATGAGATCTACATATTATATTTTATCATTTCCTTAGTTTATATCACTTACAAATCTTCTTGCATTTCCACTTACATAACAAATACCCTAAATCCCACCTTTAGCTCTATCTTGTATGTGTATCCTATCCATCTAATTGGGTTATAAAAATAATATTTGGACTAAGGATCATATTTGAGGTCTTCTAATGTATATGTGAAATGGTGGTCTATCAATTATCACTATTTCTATCATAAAGCTATAGAACCCTAGAATAAAAGGGAATGAGAATATCCTCCCCAATCATTGTGTGGATTGCATTCTCTATGTGCCAAATCTTCTATTTTAGGAACCTCCATATGTTATAGATAAAGAAATGCCCCGATATCGACTTCCCCCATTATTTTTTCAAGACAAAAATATACTTATTTAGAAGGGAATACACCATAGTGGATGGTCAAAATGATAACATAGATGACTAAAAAGTATGGAAAGACAATATAATAAAGGTAAAATGAACATGTTGATGGAATAAAAATATCCACAAATAATTCCACTTGAAGATGATATTAATTCTTTTTGAGGCTTTGTAGAAGTGAAAGTATGAATAATGGAAAGCCTTTTTCCATCAATCACAACAAAATATAGTGAAGAAATAATTTCACATGTAAGCATTTTACTTAGAGATAGAAATAAATTACATTTTCAATGATGAGGGTTTAATATGGTCTTCTTAAAGGATAAGACAAATTTATCACCTAAGATAGTGGAGAAACTAATCCAAAATGGAAACAACTCATCCTACACATCCACAAAAAATTGTCATTACCAAAAGAATAAAATGGACAACCAAAACGTGCAAAATTTTGTAATCATATACCCTTTGAAACTATGTGTCAAAATAATTATTACTCTAAAAATAAATGGCATGCATGATCATAATTTCCTAAAAGGAAATAAAAGTTGGAGGAAATATTGTGGAAAACACATGGTTAGTTGAGAATGTGATGACATCACATAATAAAATTATAAAATTTTACAACTATGAAAGATCATCCATGATGGCTATATCAACAAAAAAATTACCCCACACCCTAAAGCCTATGGCAACAAAAGGAAAGATTTACCCCACACAAATTAAAATATTTAGCCACCTAAGTAGAGTGAAATTTTTAAATATTAAACTAATCAATGGTAGAATGAGAATTACCATTCCAACCAACTACAGTTTGATAGTGTCAAATGATCTTCCAGTTTCCATTAAAAATTAACTTAACTATCCTACTCTTAAGAGTTACTACAAGAGTTAAATAATATTTTATGCTAAATCAATATTGTGTTCAAGATGATGATGATTATTAGAAATGGGTTGAATGATGAGAGAGTGAGACACTAGTTCATCTCCTGTAAAGAAATTATTATCCAATTACATATCAATAGACAAGTTAGCTAAGAAATCTACCAAAAAAATTATCTCCCTATAACAATCTACCACCTTGGAATAAGACAACCTTGGAAGAAGCCTCCACTACTCTAATAGAATATATTGAATCTTCCAATTTACTATTTTCTTTGAGATAATAGTGGAATTAATAACTTGAGAATCACCTCTAGTATGGAGATATCTTACCCTATATTCTAAAGCCACTCTAATACCATTTAAAAGAGAATGTAATTTTTTAATATTTTTTTCCCATTAGGGATGCCACTAGTCAATGTAGCTAATGTTTTTTTATTACAATCTCTAACCCCACATCTCACTATTAACTTCTATGGATTATCACTAGAAAATAAATAAAAATTAAGTTTGATCAAATTAGCCTCAGGTGCACTATTATCATTTTGAAATTTAAAAGTAATATTTAAAATAATAAATCATATTTGGAAAAAATATATATTTAACTTGATTTTTTTCTTCTGACTTTATTCTTATGAGGAAATTATTATATCATTATTTTGAAGGTATTGCTTATAATTTTTGTAAATCAAATTTGGTTACCTAATTAACTTTAGAGTTGATTTTTTTGTATTAGATATAATGACGACAAATTATAAAATAACTTATCTTGAAACAAGACTGTTACATCAAATTACTTACAACTTTTTCCCTTGTCATACCATCTAATAGAAAAAACTTAATATATGAATAGAGAGTTTCTAATAACATGACTAGTTAATATAATCTAGAAACTAAACTAGAAAGTGCGAAAAGAGATCTAAACAAGATATACATCATAATCAAGATAAAAAAGAGGTACTAAAATAAGTGCAACCAATAAAATATCTCTAATAAACACCATCTAGGCTCCTGTCATCACCAAATGTCTCAACCCAGGCTACCCATCTCAAAAGACCTTCCATCTACCTTAACGCTTTTCCATCTATAATCTATTGTGTATAGAGATGATCCCCTCTTACCATAAATATGAGGATAAACAATAGCATTCGTATCTCCAAAATAGTGACATCTACAATATTGTCATCTTCAGGAGGACTGGTAGCAATTGGGACAACTACTTCGGGTACTTCTTTGAGGGTATGTGGAGGATCATGGTATGCCAAAATGGGCCCTTAAGTGGCAATGAAAATTCAAAAAATCAAGTTTAGGCAAGTTGACATAAAAATTTGAACAAGTTATAAATATTATAAAAAAAATATGTAAGAAGAGAATCTATAGAAAATTGAACTTAGTTTCTAAGATACTAGGCCTTTTTTGAAAACAATTATTCTATATGTTGAAAATTTCAAATTTCAATGTAGTAGTACAAAAATTTCAGGAAAAAAATTAGAAGTAGGTGTATGTCTAACCACCTTAAACACAATCAAATGATATATTTTTTTTACAAGATTCTAGATATAAGTAGTAGACTCATGTCTGGATGTGACACATATTTTTTTGTAATTTTTTCCAAGTAAATAATTTATTATGATTTTTCTTCTACAACTTTTTTAGAATACAAAAACTCTCATGTCTGACCACATTAACTTAGTCTAAACTTTATCAAATTGAAAACTTTTTTTATTTTTCTTGTAGTAGGAAAAGTATAGAATGTGACACATATTTTGGATTTCAAAAATGTTATATAGTTTGAAAGCTATATCTATTTTTCAATAAGTTTATCAATCAGGACTAGAAAGATAACAAGTAGGTGTATGTCTGACTACATTAAATAAAATCAAATGAAATATTTTTTATAAGATTCTAGATATAAGTACTAGACTCATGTCCAGATGTGATATATATTTCTTTATTATTTTTTCCAATTAAATAATTAATTATTATTTTTCTGCTACAAATTTTCCTGAATATAAAAAATCTTGTGTCTGACCACCTTAACTTAGTCTAAACTTCATCAAATTGAAATAATTGTTTCTTATTATTCTATTAGGTGAAGCATAGAATGTGATGTATATTTAGGATTTCAAAAATGTTATATTTTTTGAAAGTTATAGTTATTTTTCAAAGAGTCTATCAATCGGGACTTCTTTTCACATCGCCACTTTTTGGCATACCATGATCCTGCACATACCCTTGAATGGGTTTATTTATCTTTATAATGTAAGCTCTACCATGAAGATCTATGGAGAAATCTCAAATGGATTCCTTCCTCATGTCCTCTACCACACACACACATATATATCCATGCAAAAAATCCTCCCTTATTACTATAAACATCCCATCATTAAGTAGATCGTCAAAATTTCTCTTTCTGAGTATCATAGTAACTGAATCCTATAGATAAATATCATAAAATATGAGCCTTTAGAGAGATTCAATAAGATATCTATGTTTTCCATGAAATATATTATCATTTGTAAACTTCCACATGATCCAAAAATTGCCTATTAAAGCACAAGAAAAAAAATTACATTTTTTCCTAAGGCCCAAGGTGCATCCAAACACCAATGTAAAAACCCAATAGTCTCCATATTTAATTTTCAAGCATTCATTCAAAGAATAGATGAAGAAGATTTAAAGGGGTTTGGCAGATAAAAAAAAGGTTATAATATCGAATTGGTTTCTTAAAGGGAGCCTATGGAGAAACATTCATTACAAAAAGAATTTCATTTTTGGTTCCACCAACCTATCCCATATAATGTTGACAATTTTGTTCCACATATTTGTATCATGAATCAATCCCCAATAGAGATTTATGTTTTGAAGGATATCCTTATTAACTATTATAAGAGAGTATAGGGTTGTATCCTTGTAACAATGGAGAGGGGTGTCATCCCTCTATTGGAATGACATGAATCTAAAGTCATCATGAATACATTGTTTAGGAAGTGAGAGACCTGTACAAGCCTCCCTTAAGATGAATTGTGTCCTCCATAGAGTCCCAAAAATGCTAAATTTTTATTTGAGTTCATTCCACTCCAAAATCTACCCTTCATGTATAATTCTTCTCAATTTCTTAATCCCTTTTTTGACCTCACATCTAGCTGAGAATCCTTACAATACTGCAAGAGGTTTGTCATTATATTTAAGGCTCCCCTAGATGGATAATATGATTACAAGAGATAAAGTATCTCACCTGATCCTAACTCCTCTAAATTGATTGAAATGAATTTGATCCTACCACTTTGACAAGGACATGACTAATAATGATGTCACATAAATGAAGGTCCTCTCAAGAAGAGCCTTTTTATGGACAATCTTTACTGAAATTGATCCTAAATAATATGTTCCAAGGATCATTAATTTTTAATTATTTAGAAATACATTTCATTGCAAGAGTGACACCTTCAATTGTAAGGTTCTTAAGTCCCAAACCTTCCTTTAGCTTACTCATTATACAACACTACCACTTTACTATGTGTCTATTGCTTGATCCCTTGCAATTTGACCAAAGTTAATTTCTAATTTTCTTTTGCATATGGTTTAATTTGTATTAGCTAAACAACCAAGAAAAAGTATAATAAATATTGCATGAGGATAATACTTTCTAAAATACCGACTACCCACTTAGTAAATATAGATAAGGTCTACCTCATTTATTAATATTATTATCTATTTTAGTTCTGATCAAGCTCAACATTTATCTAAGATCTGGCTATATAACAAATATAATTCCCAAGTATCTAACTTTGTGTCTTGGCTCATCCCATTCAATCTCATCTTTATAAAACAAATTAAGGGGGACTTGTTGTCATCCTAGCATGGAAGATTTAGGAAGGGATATTTTATTCCTAAGGAACAACAAAAAATATATAACTTACTCATAAGTAATTTTAAATTATATTCCTTGAATTCCACGATAATTTTTATTTCATCAATAAACTATACACTGGTAAGGCTCTCCCCATTAGGAAAAGTAACCCCATGCACTTGAGGAAATAAGTAATTATCTCTTGGAAGATAGAAAAGTGAAACATAATAAATCGTAAACAAGGAAAGGGCAAGTGGGCATCCCCAACTAAAGGATCTATATATAGAATAAACATTTCAGATTTGTTACCATTAATCTCTATGCTATCATTAAAATCCTTCATCTAAAACTTAACCATATGATGAAATTACTTTTGGGATCCAAGACAATCCAACATGATTATAATAAACTTTCACTCAATCTTATCATAGGCTTTCTCTTAATCAATTAATAACATAGTAGCATTCTAATTAGACACTTTATCCTTGTCCATAGCCTCCTACCATATGAGGAGGTTTTCCAAAATATACCCCACTTTAAAAATATAGTTTATATTGGATTGATAACATTTGGAAGTACATTCTCTAACCTTTCAACGATAACTTTTTCCAGAAAATTATAAGAAACATTCAAAAGAGTGATAGATCTCAATAATTTTTATCAACTCTCTATCACCATCTTTAGAAAAATATTGATGATGCAACCATTGATCTCCCTGTTGCTTCTTCAAAATGGATTTTGTGCTTATGAAAGCTACCACTACATCCACAGATAGATTTTCAGGAATGGTCAGTTCCAAGTATGAATATCTAGGATTATTTGACCAACTATAGGGACAAGACTACCCTCTAGACTTTTGGCTCTGCAAAACCAAGTAGGGCACTCCTAATCCAGATCCACATACAATATTTTTTCAATACTTTCTGGATTTCAAATAATAGATAAATGATATCTAGGAAAATACTAAATGATAAGCAATCATTTATTGATTATCCATTACCATTGATGGGATACAACTTGTAGGTCACAATACCTTCAAGATCTTTGATAGATTTAGATCAATATTAGGAATATAATCAAACCCTATCAAGAAAATATTATTGAAAAATGAACTCATGCTTGGCCAGTGCCTTATCCATTGGGCTACACTTTATTACAAAGTAAGAAATACAGAAACCAACCTAAGTCATTGATTCATGATCCCTCAAATATTACCACCTTATGATAATACTGACCAATTTATCTCTAGATTCACACTACTTATAAATAATCCTTATGTAAATCATAATGAATCTATTTTCTATCAAAATATATTTAATTTGATCCTAGATCAAAGCAAAGGAATAGCAACACATACATAGAAGAACTCCATGCAATGAATTTTGAAAACTCATAACTCAAAGAAATATACACAAAGTAGAGATGTAAACCCTAGATTTTTTGTATTCATATATGTTGAATCATGTTTCATGTATACACTATGCTTTAAGACATAAGGGTGAACCCTCAATAGTGGGTAACACTTTTTTGCCTGAACAGACATTGAACTCTGCATTTTGAAAAAAACTTTCAGATTCAGATGCATATTGTCACTAAACCATTTGAAATCAGAAGATGAAAAAAATTAGAGTCTTTTAGGATTTTCTTTCTAGATTCTAAATATATTTTTTATTTTTAGTTTTGAATTGATTTGAATGGTTTTTTATTTCTCCCACAAAAACTTGTATGTGGCTGAAAATGTCATTTTCAAAGAGTTACATTAATTTCATAGAGCATTTATTTTTTCTAAAATAGATATCAATCTGCTTCTTTAAAATTTAGTTTTTTAACATCCATACGGAGGGCATGCGATTGGTTTGACAACATTATCACTATTATTGAACATTTTATTAATATTTGAAGTTGACTAAACTGTAATTTTCATATACCTTTACTAAAAAAATTATAACTTGTATATTTGTCCAATTTTATTTTTTTTTATAGAAAGAGAACTTCAATACCTACGTCATAGATATTTTTTAGAATTTTTTTCTCTCATTTAATATTTTTCCATAAACATCAAACATAGAGGTAGACATACGATGAAATATCTATGTTTAGTAAAAATAAAAATACAAAGTTATAATAAACTTAATATATATTAACATTATAATCATTTGAAATATTTTTCTTAGTAGTACCTTACTACATAGATAGGTTTGTCAAATGGATTCATTTGATCTGCTAAAATTTAAAGTCAAAGTGATTTTTTGACAGCATTTTAATACGTGCAGAGGAGACTCCATTGTAGGTATGAATGAGGAGTATAGATGTTATATCAATGTTTTTATTATCTAAGAGGCTTTGAGGTAACCATTTTTAATTTATTACTTAAAATGGAACCTCTCATAACTTAAATTATCATATTTTATTAAAAATGTGTTATTTCAACAAAAATCACCATGTCTAAAAAGTGTAACCCACTATTGTGGGGTCACCCATAATCCACGGCCAAAAACAAAGAAACTTTCTATTTTCTATAATAAAATAACCTAATACAATCTATTATACCCTTGACTCAAAAATTGTAAGCAAAAACTATCCAAGTTCCGCTCCTTCTAAATGATCCTGGAAATCCCTTTATAAAAAATAAGGATTGCAACAAGCTACAAATCACTTAGGAAAAATACAAAAAGTCACATCATACAGGATAAAAGACAATAAGTACAAAATAACTATTCTATTGTAACTTTATAAAATTTTCCGCTGATTTGTGCGCCAAGCTTCTGCAACAATTTCCAAAAAAAGTTCTACTCCTACCAAGTGTTTTCCTTGAACTTACTTTTCTACACAAAATTTCACCTGCATTTTGTTTCTTTTAAGGAGCTAGGGAAGTGCCACCTGTTATAGCCTCAGTGGGTGTCTCCTCTGTCTTTGTTTCTTTCGAAGTGTATGTATCCTCCCAATATTTTAAAACTTCTTCGCTTGGCCAAGGAAAAGGAACCACCTCATCTTTCTTCTTCACCAAAATATCCCAATCAACATTTATCTATTGCACCTCTTTATTTAGGGATCTAAAATGTACCCTATCATTTTCCAAAGTCTTAATTATTTTCACACAAAGGATGTTAATATCCACATGCCAAATACTACTTACTTTAATTGAGAATTCATCATCTAGTTTTCGAAGACATATCCCTTTGTCTTTTAGCTCTCCATTTTTTTCTTGAAAATATCGGGGAACATTTCAAAACAATCCTGATATATTTTCCTCTTAGTACTGATGCTTTTCTTTGAACATTTTCTCTCTTGATAGAAAACTCAAACAAGCCCTTAACTAACTTGTGAGTACTCTTTATTAGGACATCTGCATTCTGATGAACCTTTGTTAAAGAATTAAAAAAATTTAATTTATCCTACCTTGCAATCTATCTATCCAAAATTGGATCCACGGTGGCTTTTTCCTCCTTAAAGGAATCCAAAATTTCCATTAGTGGTTCTCCACTTTGGTAAATCCTCTTTGGCTCAATTCCCTCAAAAAATTGCAAAATTCTATCTCTCAATTTATCCTCATATTTCATATGAATCTCCAACTTTCCCTCATTAAAAATTTGTTTCTCACCTTTCAATTTCTTACCCTTTTCAATAAGGGCCCTTCTTGCATCCTCTAGCATTTCTCTTTCAATTAGAATTTCCTCATGAGTAAATGGAGGAAAAGAGGAAGGATGGTACTCTATAATAGGACGAGATGAAATAGGCCTTGTAGGGGAGGAGGAAATTTGTAACTGAACAAGCATCTGAACTTGCAACTGTCCTCCCAACTATCTTCTCAATTCAGCTATTATCCTATCTTTTTCACTTATCTCCTTTTTCATCTCACCATAAGCCCTCAAAATTGTTTCAAGCTTTATTGTCAACTCTTCTTCCTCCTTTGCTTCTCTCTCTACCACCTTCATGCTAATCTTGGTAGTTTCTAGTGCTAATCTTGAGGCTTCAACCCCTGAAGTCTCACTAACTATCTTTACCAACAAACTGCCAGAAGGTCACCTTTGACAATTTGTTTCCTTCCTCTTTCCTTAAATACCACATGACCAAAGCCTAGTGATCATAATTGAATGTAAAACCCTTAATGGCTAATTTTTCTTCCTCTCTAGTCTTGTGCACCAATGTGATCTTCTTCGTGACAGCATCTAGGACAACTACATCAATAATATCCCATTCAGGGAGGATGAGTACCCCTACATTTCTTACTAACTCTCTTCCTTGTTCTAGGGTAACATTTTTAAACCTCTCCAACATTTACTTCTTTACCTCATCTTCAATGATAGTAAGGTCCTTTCCTAGAATCTCCTCCTATCACTTCTTATAGGTTTCTTTAAATTGGATTAAGTGAGTCCACCATAAGAACTGTGAAAAATCCCTAGGCTTAACAAAGGAATCATTTGCAAGGAACTCATCACAAGATTGATTGGTTAAGGGGTCCAAATCCTTGCATGCTATCTCACTAGCAGTTAAGTCCATTTCTGCATCTTTAGGAGGCTAAGAAATATTTTGTTGTTTCATTCTTTCCAAATATTCTAGATTTGGTGAGGGACAACCAAATGCCACACTAGATTGACTCCCCTATGTGTACTAGGTCTGATCCATTTCTAGAAGAAATCCTTGAGATTTTTGGGAAAGATACATCTAAGATTCCATCTTAGAAGCAACACTTTCCAGATCTCAAGAGAGTAAGAGTATCTAAGAAGAAGATGGGAAGCCACTTCATATTTCTCCAAGCATAAATTACATATGTTACAGATATAGAATCCCCTTTTCACCAAGTTGTCAATCATTTAGATTTTACTCTAATGGTAAAGATAGAAAAATATATCAACTTTGGGAGTGAGATGCCTATTCCATGATTTAGCCCAAAAAGGAGCCTCCTCTTAAAGATGGGGTTGGGTCCGAATCTTGTAAGAAAACACAACAAATAATATGCCAGAACGTTCCAGACTCAATATGAAAGTATCCTTCTTATTGTCATTGATTTGTTGAGCTAGGAGAGCTTTATTGATATCCTCCTAAATATTAATCGAGTAGTTGTTTCTCCAGTAGTCTCTAACCTGATCTCCAAAGGAATATTTGTATCTACTCATTAAATCTTGGTACTCAGGAACTTTACAAAGAGGCTTATCATAGAGCCATAGGTCATCCCAAAATTTAATCTTCTTTCCATCCCAATCTTCCATCTACCCCCTGTACTAGCCACCCCTCTAGATTTCATCACATTATTCCAAATCACAGAGCCACCAATATTAAGATCCCCTTGGCTTAACTTATCAAGAGTGATATTTTTAGCATATTTATTGTTCCAAATAATGTTCCACTCTTTCTCTTCTCCATACATCCTCCAAACTTGTTTAGCCGGAAGGACATTGTTGATATGTTTTATAGTTCTAATACCAAGACCTCCAAGATGCTTTAGTTTTCAAACTTTATCCCACGCTAGCAAAGGGATGTGATTTCTATATTCAATACCAGACCAAAGAAAGTGTTTTTGAATATTTTCCATTTTCTCAACAAACTTGGTGGGAATTTTGAAAAGACTGAGAGAATAGATAATCAATCTTTGTAAACAAGACTTGAGAAGAATAATTTTCCTTCTTGAGAGGGGAAGAGACCTTTCCATTTATTTTTTTTGTTGTTGAATTTCTCTATTAATTCCAACCAGAAAGAGTCAGGTGGCTTCTCCCCTAGAGAAAGACCCAAATAAACAGATGGGAAGGAGGCAATGTTGCACTTCAGAATCAAAGCAATCTTCACTTTTCTTTCCTCCTGAGTGTTAATGAAAAAAAAAAAACTCTTCTTCCAGTTGATAAGATGACCACATGTTCTAGAATAGGAGAGGAGGACACCTTTCAAACTTCTAGCCTCTCGAACAAAAGCTTCACCCATAGCTATAGTGTCATCAACAAATTGTTCATGTGAGAAAATAAGATTTGTAGAGGAAGGATGCAAGCCTTTCATAATCCTTTCATAAATTAATCATTGGATATGCCTCCCCAAAATTTCAACCATTATAGTGAAGAGAATGGGGGATATAGGATATCTCTGCCTCAGACCCCTAGAATTATTGGAAAAGGGGGAGAAAGACCCATTGATAAGAACAACAATAGAGGTAGTAGAAATAAGTTGATTGATAATCTGAATAATTTTAACCCCAAAGCCAAATTTCTTGAGCACCAAAAGAAGAAACTTCTAGTTGACTCTATCATAAGATTTTGCCAGATCCATCTTCAGAAGAAAACCTCATTTCTTAAATTTTGATAGGGAGTGAATATTCTCATGGAAAATAATGATAGAATCCAAGATTTTCCTACCAGGGACAAATCAATTATACTGAGGTAAAATGATAAGCCAAAGGATAATGAGAATTCTTAAAGTCAACACTTTGGAGATGATCTTATAGAAACAGTTACAGAGGCTAATTCGTCTAAAAAGATCAAAAGAGTCAGCACCTGTCTTCTTCCAGATAAGGGCTAAGAAAGTCATATTTATCTCTTTAATCATTCTTTTGGACCCAAATGATTCTTTAATAACATTGACTACATATTTTCCAACAACATGCCAGAAAATATGGAAGAAAAATATCTGGAAGTCGTCAAGGCTAGGGGCCTTGTCCTCCTCAAAAAGGAGAAAATAACATCCTTAATTTCTTTGGGTGAAGGAATAGCACTGAATATTTTATTCTACTCAGTGAAAATGTTGGGGATACCTCTCAAAAAATTATCTTGTTTAGCTACTAGGACATTGTGGTCAGCAACAAGGAGGTTGGAGAAGTATCTAACAACTTCTTGTTGTGGGTCATACTACTTGACCACTTTAGATGAACCTTTGAGGATGTGATTAATCCTATTAGAATCTCTTTGTTTCAAGATACTAATATGGAAATATTTGGTGTTTCTATCACCATCCTTCAACCAAGAGACATGAGAACTTTGTCTTCAATAGATTTATTGCTTAGATACGAGATTATGATAAACAACTAGAGCCTCGTTCTCATTTTTTTTAATTCATCATAATAACCAAGCATCTGAATAGAGTCATGAACCATTTTAAGATTAGACTTGGCTACCTCCTTTTGTTTAAAAATATCTCCAAACACATCCTTCTTCCGCTTCTTTATCTCAAATTGGATTATCCCTAATTTCTTTGCCACTCTGAACACGGTAGAACCTTCAATGTTCATGCTCCACCATTCAAAGATCCTCTTTTCCAAATTTAGGTGAAGGGTCCACATTTTTTCAAAGTGGAAGGGGAAATTCCTCTTACAAGAGAGAGGGTAAAAAAATAATTAAAATAAATAGAGAAATGGTCAGAGCCAATTTAAGAGACATAAGTCAAAGAGAAAATCAGAGCTTTGTCTAGCTAGATTTGAATTTAGTTTTTGTGCAATTCTCCTATTTGACCAAGTGTAGTTGAATCCTTGAAGGTCCATGTTAGACAAGGCATGACAATGGATGAAGTTTATAAGATCAAATCTACTCTCCATCTTGGAACCTGATCCCCCAAAATTTTTAGACTCCGTAAGAGGGGTGTTTAAATCCCCCATAATCATCCAAATTTCATCACTCAAATGGATTCTTTGGTCAACTAACTTGTGCCAAAAATTTTCTCTACTGCTCTTAGTATTAGGAGCATATATATTGGTACAAACCCAACCAAAATTGTCTCTAATATGATAGATGTGAATAGAAACCATGTTGTCATCCTCAAAAAGAATATCCCCTCTAATGATTCTCTTATTCCAAAAAATAGTTGTTCCACCAAAAGCCTCTTCAGAGCTACTACCACTGAACCCATTACTTTTTAAAAAACTAATCTTCTCCACTCTTTGTTTACTCATCTTAGTTTCCTGAACCAAGAAGATATCCATATTATGGTCCCTAACAAGATTTTTGAGAATGTCCTATTTGTGGGGTGCGTCCATTCCCCTTATATTCCATGAAATGATCTTCATTTCTTACGAGCGGTAAAAACTTATGGGATGGTCTTATGTTTTTCATCTGCCACATCTTGCCAATTACCATTGTCTCTACTTCTTTGTTTAGATGGTCTACCTTTGGATTTATTTTTGTGAAAATATTATTTTTAATTTGTAGTCTTGATACCATCAACACCATTCAAGATCAAAGTTCCATCCCCCTTTCCACTATTGTTTTTTTTCTTCCTGCTTACAGTAGTGAGTTCTAATTCTGCATCTTCTAGATATTTTAGAAATGAAGAGTCCACTCTACCAAACAAATCGACCGAAGTTTCAAGAATTGTGGAAATATCAATAGTAATGTTCTTCTCCTTGAGCATCATTACAAAATAAATGGTTTACAAAATTCTCACTCAAGGAATCCTGACTTTTCTTATGGCTAGATACTAGTGAACAAGCATCTCCTATGATCCCACTCCCCTCCTTTCTCTGATTTGAGGAATAAAAAGAACTATTAAAAGTATCATCTGATAGATCAACCCCATTAGTCTAGGATAACTTTTGATGGAGGGTCAGAGAGTTGTCAAGGAGTGGAGGTGCCAGAGTATCTTCAACTTCAAACCTCTCATTCGATGAGCCTAAATCATCCCTCAAACCCTTATCTTAACTTTTCTCATTGTTTTCCTTATGATCAACAAGGTTTTTCACTCTCCACTCCTTCATATTCTCTTTGTTGAGGTTAGGTTCAAACTCTTTACCTTTCTTCATTGGGTAGGTTTTTGCTAGTGACCATATTTTTTGCATTGAAAGCAGGAAAAATGATAAGATTCATATTTCATCAGCTGTTTCCATCTCCCCAACGTGGACCTACTATCTATGGAAAGGGGTAGATCAGATACTTCACTAATATTAATGAAACCTATGGAAAAAACTAACCTGGTTTCAGAATTCATAGTTGGATCAATAGACAAAAGTTCCCCTATTGTACTCGCTATACCCTTAAAAACTCCTTCATTCCATAATTATTGGGGAAGCCCTGGAAGTTTCACCCATAATGGGGTAGATTCCACAAAAGACTCATTCAAATCTAGGTTTTTACTCCACTTTTGCAAAGCCAGAGATGACTTACCAACCATCCAAGGACCCCGACACAAAGCTTTCATCATATCCTCCTTATTTGTAAATGAGAATGATAAAGCCCCTTTTTCCATAGTAGGGACATTGACCTAACCTTTTAGGAACCATCTTCTACTAGAAAAATTTCTAACCACATCAATGTTAAGATGAGGCCACATAAATTTCCCAACTAGAACAATTTTCATGGCTGCTATGGAACTATCTAGGACCAAGTAAGGAATGTAAATACCAAACTCACCTTTAGAAGGGTCTGAAATGTTGTTCACCTCTAGTAAAGATGATTTCCCAAATGAAATATTCCCAAACAAAGCTACCCATGGTCACTCCTTATTGTTAGGCTCACCAGATGAATCCGCACCAGAAGTTTTTCTTTCCAAGCCTAACCCCCTCCTCCTAGATCAGGTGAAGCAGAGTGAACCCTACAATCCTTTTCTTTTCCATCTTTCAAATATTCCTAGAGGGGGCCTAAGGCCTCACCTCCATTTTATGCCCTTACTACAAAGTAGGTCCCCTCTGCGCCAACATCCTAACCCACTAAAGCCAGAAGGGCACCATTGTTGCCCTAGTTCAACTTCCTGCCTTCGAAATTTAAATTTTATCTCCTACCTACGCCGTTCAAATCCCTTGTCCCACTCACCTTCGCCATCCTCATTTTTTCTTATTAAGTGTTACTTAAAATGTAGATTCTTTTTTAAACTTTGACTTGGCCTCTTTTTCCAGATCTCATAATTCTATAATTTATTATCTCACTTCAATGTGTATTGGAAGGAATAAATTATTTTAATATATATTTTTTAATAAAAGCTCTTATGGCCTCCATATAAACAACATGTTAGATAACACTATGTAAAGATACTCTTGGAAGACATTATGTTTAATTACTTTTTGTAACTCCAACTTAGTCCTCCATTATTAAAGAAGACAATAACATATTTTCCTCACATAGTGGATATTTTAATCATGATTTGGTTATATAATAGATTTTTTAAGAAGATTCCCTCAAATTCTAAAGTATAAACTAGATTATTTATAAATAGGCAGTTTACCTCTAAATGAAAATATAACTTACTATAATAAGTTTATTGATACAATTTGATTATTAAAATAAGTATTAAAAAAAATATTTTTATTTTTGTATGTTCATGCACATGCCCATGTATAATTTTAAAATTTTATCACTCTCTCAATTAATTTTAATAAATTTTAAAAAATAATATTTAAAATGGAGTGATATTTAGGTTTGTGACAATAATTAAATCAGTGCAACTAGATCAAGAAGTTTTTGAGAAGATCTTGAACTCAAAGCTACTAACATATTTATTGCTTACTAAAGTAAGAGGGAAAATGCCCCAACTATTGATAAATTTTGTGTAGGATGAGTGCCTATGATTTTCTATTAGCTCACACTTTATTTTTCTAAATGAAATAAATTTGTTTATTGTTACAAGTATAGTTGTGTATTATTTGAAATGTAAAGATTTTTTTTCTATTTCCTCTCCCCTCACACATTTTTTAATAATTAAGATGTAGGAGAAACACTAACATTCTTTCCATCTTTTGAGTAGAGGGACATACTTTAGAATTGCGTCAACCTTTTCTTTTACCTCAAACACATTTTTTAGTGGGCTATATAAATGAAAGAGAATGAAGGATGTATCTTAATCAAATCACATCATGTTTATCCTTGGAACACCTACTAATTCAGGACAAAAGGTGAAGAGACCTTTCCTTACACTTCTAGGTTGCATTCTTGTAGACTTATTGGTGTTCATAGAGTATCCCATACTATGGACTAATACTTTTGGAATACTAAGATCCATTTACCATTTCCATAGTATGGTGCAAGGAACAATATCATGGGTGGAGTTACTTGACATGTACCATCCTAAGTGAGGTGGAAATCCCCTAATTAAAAGTTTCTTAAACCATTGGGATAAGAGGAAATGTAATAAATTGTGTTATTGGTCCTTTATCCATTATCTCTTAAGCATGGAGCACGAATACACAATATGGTATTTTAAAAGCACATATGTCAATAAGTTGGTTTTGCATGTATTAAAAGTATTTTAAAATTTACATTAGTTATGACATCATATAGTATTTTATCCTTAATTTTTAAATAATTTATTTATATATTTTATTTATTTAGTATCTTCTTGTTAGAAAAGAAATTAAAAATTCCGTCAAAACCAAGTATAAAATAAACATGATCCACGTTAAACATATACAAACAAATATCATAGACTGTAACAATAAAATGGCTATAGAAGTGAAAAATCCTATCCATCTAATCAAATGAGAAAATCTACAATATCTATGAAATATTAAGAAGACTAATTGTGGTAATCAAAGTGCACACATGAAGACCTATAATTGTTTGTTCATTCATTCATTATTGAATGCATTTTACATAAATAGTTGTTAAGAGTTAGGATCTTCTATGTATTTTTCAAGAGTTTTGGTTGAACCATTGATATTTTACATTGATTTTTCTCCTCATCTAATAATATCATATTTTAAACACTATTCGAGTAAAAATAAAATAATAACTAAAATATGAAAAAAGGATTTTTATGAATGGGAAAAATAGTTCATCTAAAGGAAACTTATTAGGATAGAACTATCCAAACCTTGCCACTAGAAACTATGGAAATAAGAAACCAATTTATCCTTAACCCAATTATTAAAAACTAAAAATATATATCTATTCAATTTGAAATAAAAGTAGAACACATCCTTTATTATTGTAAGTTTAAATAAAATTACTTGTTTTAATATCCACAAATTTAAGAAAAAAAAATTTGATTTTTATAATGATAGATAGGAGAAGTGTCCAACTAGAACCTCCAAGTTTCATTTCAAGCCTAATGATAATACTATATTCACTAGCCAAGATCTAGGGATGAAAGGAAATCAAATTCTAAACAAAATACATGTCACTACAATAGAAGCTTTTCTCAAAAATCCTTATAAGAAAAAAACAATAATTAAGAACCTTGGGCTATTTGAATCAAGGTATAAATTTATAAAGGACAAAGAACACTTACTAACTAACCATAAAGGTCGATGACTTTGAGGGTCCAATAAGAAAGATAATCCTCATGAGCTTCAACACATTGAGTGTTGGTTTCCTTTGCAAAACATACAAGAAACAACCAATATTTTTCCATACAAATTTTTATTTTATGTAAAGAGATGATAGTAGGATTATGAACTCTAATAAGGTCTTGAATAACCAATTTGATGAGGATGGTTGCTAGAAACCTTAGCATGTCATGTAATTCCTACCAATTTTTAGAAATAGAGAAATGACAATCCTAACTACAAATGAATCTAGATTACACTAGTGATTCACTAATCATCTTTGTCTGCTCTTGATCTTTTCTTCTGGAAATTAAGATATCTTTTTGATACCAATATTTTTTATTAAAAAATTGGGGACTTGTAGAGTAAGATCATTCTTCATAGAATCATCTTTAGCACCAATTACTTTAAGAGTTTTTCACTTGACACAATATAGAGTATCTTAAAAAGGAATAACTACAAAAATGTGAGTTGTAACAATTAAACCAATGTCCATATTATTTTCTTTATGATACCCATCATTTCCCTTAGAGAAAGAGAATTCCCTTCCATGGGAAACCCCTTCATGTGAGAGATTTTTTGAGATTATGGTGTTCAAACACTAGAATTAAGAAAATTAAAAATTAACTAAAAAGTTCTAAACCAACAAAGTGTATCTCCAAGTTCCTTGAAATTCTGAAGCATTTACCTTTACTAACCTTTTTTCCTGACAAACTCACACAATCGAATCCAGAAATTAATAGTGCATGTCACATAAACTTCTTTTATTTTAGAACTCCAAAAAAATAGATCACTTTAAATCATAGCTTTTTGTATGATCTAGAATTTTTTCTTTTGCAGAAAACTTTAGTTATAACAATTTATTGATAGGAATGAAACAAATATAAGAGTTTATTTAAACCTTGATTATCTAAAAATGTGTATAAGAATGCCAAAGACTTCATTTGGAAAGAAGAGCTTCATAATGTCTCTGATTTAAAAAAAAATAAATTAAAATCAATTTCAACATATGTTTATATGTTGCTAAAATGTGATTGGAAGAGCCGAAAGATATTTTAAAAATAATTACACTCTAGACTACATAGTATCAAAATTCCAATGATAGGTGATGAATTCAGGAGGCAAGCATTCCAAAGTTTGATAACACAATCCAACTGAACACAATCCAACTGGATTGTGAAGATACAGACTGAGCATATTCCAATCACCCATTATTGAAAAGACAAACCTCCCCCCAAAAAGCTACTAACCGTCACAATAGTCCCCGTATCTCTCTTAGGTTACGAGGTTTGCAAGTACAATTTTAACAAAGGCATTGTGACATTTAATACCAAATCGGCATCCATCCTCGCTTTTAGTAAACTACCATTTAATTGGGGTCAAATTCAGATATCCGCTTTGCGAACAAAGCTAGCCTCATCTTCTCGAACCTCATCTTACCTGAGCGTCCTCCAAATCAGCCACCAGGCACAGAATCACAAATAAATTAAACACAAACTAAATCCAACATAGAACAAATGCTACAGAAAATATCCGTTTCAACAATAAAATAAACCATCCAACAGCAGCTCCGAAGACATGCAAACCATTGCACGACTGCAAAGTTTGAGAAAACTCCGCTTCAAGTACACAACCGATTTTCAAATGTTTACCTCTTTCCCTTTTTAACCCTTTACAACAATAATAAATCATACTTACCAGTTTATCTTATTATGAAGTGAAATCCCTTATTCAGTAGCCGCGAAATGTTTTACCATTTTCTAAATAAAAAACATTTGCCGGATTATTAAAGCAATGGAAGTATTCATATCGGTGAGATAGTAAACAGGCCGATAAAATATTACTCGAATAAATCATTGTAAAGTTTTCAACAAATGTGGAGTCACCTAACAGATTCTTCAACCGGATGGAATTGTTTTAGGTTTCTAAATACGTACAGTCAGTAGCATCATACTCCTCGCTAAGGTTCATGCTCATCATTGAGATTGATAAATCCTTTCAGATTCCAAACAAATAAGGTCTCTGTAGCTTGCTGGAAGTAATGATTAACAGTCGAATTTTCACCACCATTAACTCTGTCTGCGCAGTTCATATAGGCAACAACAAATCAAATCTCTTCGATACTGGAGAATGAATAGGAAACAGATATACATTTCAACATCAGAATTTTACAGAGGAAGATTTTATGGAAAGACTGCCTAGTTTTCGTTAACGTTTCATTCTCCGTGAACAAATGCCATTGAGACAAATTATAGCAGATGAGAGGTAGAAATATATATCTACCTAATAGTCAGCAATTGCAAAGAGAAATCTCTAGAATTCTAGTCATCCATAAATATGAACAGATTAGCAAGGGACAAGAATCTTTCTTTTTAGAGAGAACACAGCATAGATTTCTTCCAACTAATTACCACCGGAACTGAAAAAAACCTACATAGCTGGTGTTTTCCAAGCAGACCTCTTTAGGTCTCTAAAAATGTATCGAACAGAGCTATGCACTCTTTGTGTTGGGATAGCGACTATATTTACGATGAAATGACTCTCCACCACAAGTATGTACTTTTGCTGTGACGGGAAAATCTACGTTATCAGAGCACAAGTCATCGGTTCATGTTTCTTAAGCCTTAGAGACCTTGCATCCACGTCAGTTTGGCTCATCGACATGATATATAGTGGGTGCGAATCTGAATCCCACATTGTATATCTGGCTCTATCGTGTGGGGTTGTTGGTGGAGATGCTGGTGTAGCAACTATATCCACGATGAGATATCTATCCACCACAAATATGTGCTTTTGGTGTGACAGCAAAATCTACACTTTACAGATATCACATTCGTTATATAGCTTCAGTCTAGGCTTTTTAATTACAATGTTTCAGGTATTGACACAATAGATTTCTGCCACGGTTATACATACCTTTATATCCTTCATCCTTAGAACCTGATCTCTCAGCTTACTCCTATACATAGAACATCACATCCATTCCACCCTATAAACTCCCTTGTTCATCGCGAGAACCAGTGACAATGACCCCTGAAAGCAAATACCTGAGATTAGTTTCTAGAACAGAGAATACAGTTAGATATTCAATACTTATGCTCATAGACCTCGTACAAAAGTTGGAGAGCCTTGAGTGAGAGACCTGAAATTTCCAGAGTCCATATAAGTGTTTAGAGTACTTCAGCATCTTACCCCCTACACGAATCATTTTCAATAAAAAGTCGAAATTCGTAGGGATATTAATATTCTTTTATATAAAATAATGACGGCATGACTGAGCTTAATGGGCGTTGTTAAAAAATTGATTAGTCGTTTCCGTTCCCCAAAAGGTCAGTCACACTGCCTGCTCTCCTTTTTTGGTTTTTTTGTAAACCGGCTCCCGTAAATTTGTCTTGGATGAATAAATAAATAAGTAATCTCTAGTGCAAGTTTCATTGCTGGTTTTAACTAATTCTACATTGCCTCCTCTTGTTCTAATTCCTGTCTTTGACTGGGTACATTCCATGATAGCTCGTTCCTCATCTATCACTAAATAAACAGCGTTACTGAATATATCTATGTGGAACAATTCAATACACACTACAAAATGTATTTTCTAAACAAAGTGAAATAGTATGAAAAAGTGTTTTGTTTCCTTTTATGGTCATAGAGTGCACAAGAAAAAATTCATTAATTACTAAAAATGTGGATTAAAGATATCGAAACAATATGGCTTAACAAAAGTAAAGAAACGTTTAAAGAAGTCATATTTTCTTCTTTTCTATACTTAAATGTTCGTGTAAATATAGTGAGTATGAATGTAATGTGGAAATAGATAAAATGGTAATGATATAGTCTTTATGTTTGTCAATAAGATTGATGATAGCATTAAATGCACTAGTTAAGATTTAAGAGAGAGGAAATATATTTTTGAGAAAAAAATGTGACTATAAAAAGATCTTGTTGTAGAAATCTATTAGTATAAACACAAGTTAAGAATATAAGATTGTCTGAGTTAAAATAGCAATCTACTAGATATAGAAGTTATTATTCATAACTGAAAAAATAAGGTACAAGAAAATGAAGGTTCCATAAATAAACTAATCCTCAAATAGAACCTTGAACTCTTACACGCTAACATTGATTGCTTTTCCAACTCTTAGAAAAAATAACCAATGTTTTCTCCACAAAAAATGGTTATTTCATATAGATAAATGGTATTAAGTCTATGAACATATATAAGCTACAAATAACCTTTTGGTGTTGATGTTCTTAAACCTTAAGAATTCTATATAATTACTATGATTTTCCAGAAATAGAGAAATGAGAGCCTCAAGTGAAAATGACCAGAGATTACACTAGTGATTCCTTGGTCAATTTCACCTTCTCTTGGACATTTTCTATTCCTAGTTTAGAGAATTCATCTAATGCAATCTTTTCAATATTTATTTTGGGACTGAAAAAAAGTAGAAACATTCTTATAATTGTCTTTCACATTTAATTTCATAAAAAATTGATGATAATCCATATTATATACTACATGATGCCCATTAGATCCTTATATAAGAATTAAAGAGAGTGGAGTCCATTTCATAGGCAATCCTTACATGAAAGAGAGGTGTAAAGCTTTTGATGGTATCACACTATAATAAGGGGCGTTCAGATCTTAATTAAGTATGAGATACTCAACTAATGTAGAATCTTGTTGATCAAAATTATCAATAAAAATTAATTCAATTACTAAATTTCTTTCAAATAGATTTTTTTTATGTATCACATTCCTTTACTTTAGAGCATAAAAGTTTAAACCTATTTGAATTTTGTCTTTTTACATTATCCCTCTCAATTCTATTGAGAGGAATAGAAGTTTAGACAATTTCTCTAAACATTTTCATGCACATGATGTGTATGGAATCTAAAAGGGGGAGCTCCTTAACATATTTATTAGGTCTAATAGATCTAATAGATGTTTTTATAATCTCTAATAAATAAGAACAAATATTATTATGATAAATTCGAACACAAATAAGAACATACATTATTATGTAAGAAGGTCCTAAAGATTTCTAAGAGAACGCCACACTAGATTAGATATATCACGTCTCTAAAATTAGGTGAATAGATGCTGAAGTCAAAACCAGACTACAACCTTAGAGAGGAGTTTCTCGACAAGATTAAAATCCATATCCCAAAGATTGATAAAACAATTTAAACTATTTTTAAAATACAAAACTATCTCAAAGGCCATGTTCTTGTCAGCCATTCTTGAGAAGATGATAAAGAAGTGATCTGTTATTTAGATACTACACATATCTGTCTTTATTGTTCAGGTATGCCAAGTTCAATTTATAAGAAACTCATCATGACTTTATTACTGGGGACTTTAATTTCATATTGAGTGATCCTCACTTGTTTGTACGCAAATATTTGATTGAATTGGTATTTACTCTTTGTTCAAATTTAATAGAATGTATGTTATCTTTTTTAGAAATTCTGAAAATACAGCAGAATTTTAAGAAATTTTCAAGATGAATTTTTAAGAAATTTTCAAGATGAATTTTTCATGATTTAAAAGATTTATGGTAAAAAACAACAAAAAATCTGTCAAAAAATCTATACTTTTGCAAATCTGAAAAAAAAATTAATATTTTGATTTTACAATACATTCGCCCACCAAATTTAATGCCGTACAAGCTTACATGAATTTCATGACCACAGGTAGTGGGCTAATCGTCCCTAAATGAGACAGGACCGCCTGAGCTCTCTCCTAGTTGGTTTCTATGCTTTCCGTTTCTCAGGAACACGGATCTCCATACGCCCAGTGGCTCATAACTCCATCTTAAATCTGTGGGTGAATACCTACGTTTATGTTTGATCTAAGAATGGACAGAAATGACATGACGTGTAGCTAATGAGTTACACACTGCTCAATTTTCGTTTACAATAGGATATGGTTGCGGGAATCTAACTCTAGCAACTTTTACTTTAGACATAAGCCAATCTAGGACTTTTCTTAAATGATCAAATCCCACATTATACAGTACATCATAAAGTTAATGAGCAGAGTAGAAGTAGAACACCTTACCCTTGTTCCTTGAAGTCCTTCTGAAGTACTAACTTTACTATGCTGGTATTTGGCTCCATAAGAATGAACTTATAAAGCTTTACAAACGTCATGGCATATGCTATGACATTTCGCTGCTTTTTAGAATCTATGGATCCCATGTTGGTAAGTCTAGCATATCTCTCTAGGATTCATGATAGGGTTTTACAACCTTCTGTGATTTTTAACTGGGATGGTAGCAATTTCTTGTATAGATGTATCTTTTGGAAAAACAGGCAGTTCAATTCTCTATAAGTTGTATCAGATTAGAGTCGCAGGTTCAAAACCCCACGAAAATACTGAAGAAAAGATGGTTAATAAATATCTAACATATTCCGTCAAAATTTATAACAATTTCTCACATCAGATAAAAAATAGCCAGCTCAACCCCCTATACCTCATGAATAAACGCATCTTATTTTCTCACAGATATTACAAATAAATTATTTTAGTCCTCCTTTGGGGAAAACTCCTTTCCGTCTTTCAATTTAGGAGCTTACAACGAAGATCTGAGCGAGTTATATTCAAGGATTAACTCATCTTAAATTTGAAGAAAAGCTTTCAAAACACATACAGTCGGTAGCGTCATACTTCTCATGGGAATGATAAATTCTTTCACTTTCCGAGAATAGAGGGTCACAGTGGATGGGTGGAAATTTATTTTCATCGTCGATCGGGATAGGTCGATTTCGGAGTCCTCCAATTTTAAACCACCATTTAATTTGGTAACGACAAAATAAAAATCTCTTTTATACCAGAAAAAGAATATGAAGCAGATAAACATTTCAACATGATCTGAATGATGCACAATGAGAATTTTACCTAGGAAAATTTTCATGAAAGACTGTCAGGTTTTCATTAATATTTCATACTCGAAGATTGAGATCCAAATAACCTAAATGGGTATTGAGATAAGTAATAACAGATGGAAGCTAGAATTAAATATAGACCTAATAGTCAACAATTACAAACATGAATTTCTATAATTCTAGAATTTCAGAAATCTGATCATATCAGAAAACAACAAGAAGGCTTTTCCTGCGTTTGAAGCAAAATCTTCAAAAATTTCTTCCTATCTATTGCGAAAACCGTTAAGAACCTGCATACCTGTTTTACAAGCAACATATCTAGAACAGTCTTAGTGCACCGAACAGAGGTATCCACTCTTAACACAACGCATTCACTCTTAGTGCATCGTACAAAACTCTTGACCCTACACCGAGAGACATGATATTTCCACAGTCCGTAAACCGTTTAGAGAACTTCTGCACCGAGCAGCACTAGACACATCGCTTTCAATAAAAAATTGATGTTATTAGATATATTAATATTCTTTCATATGAAATGATGACGGCATGACTGAGCTTTGCTAGGTGTTATTAAACAAATGAACGGTCGTTTTCATTCCGCCAATAGCGCACTGCCTACATTTTCCTTGGTAAGATATGTGTCTTAGTGGGCTCTTTAGACGTTTTCTAATTTTACTTTTTAAAGTTTCAAAATATTTATCTTTATTAGATTTTTTCAAGGTTTTTATCTATTATTTTTATTAATTTTTTATATCATATTACATATATCTATGTAAGGAATTTCATATTGTAAATTTGAAAATTTTAATAATATAAATTTATTATAACATATATAATTCTTAATTAATATAAGTACTTTTGAAATTACATATTTCAATATTTTTATAATAAATGTATATGATATTTTTATATCTTAAAATTAGTTTTATTATACATTATATATGTTACAATATAATAATTATTAATATAAATAAAAATATTTAAAAAACTAATTATCAATATTTTAAATGAGAAGTAGGTGTAACCTTGGATAGGTAACATTCAAGAAGGATTAATGTTCAACCCTTCAATGCAATGGGTGTTAAGTGTTCATTATCTTAAAATTAATTTTTATTATACATTATATATGTTACAATATAATAATTATTAATATAAATAAAAATATTTAAAAAATTAATTATCAATATTTTAAATGAGATAGTAGGCTTAACCTTGGATAGGTGACATATAAGAAGGGTTAATGTTCATTATCACAATAAATAAGATGTTTATAAAAGTTATATTTAGTTTCAAAGGCTAAATAATTTAACATTGAATATAAAATAAAAATATGTATATTCTAAATTATTCTTTGAATTTGAACATTATAAACTATTATATAATTATATGTATATTAAATAATTTTTAATGTCATTATTTAACTATCAATGTATTAAATATTTTTTTAAAATAAAGAAATATCATTATGAAAACTTTCATACAATTTATTTATTACAATTACTAAATAATGGCCACTCTGATGGCCACTGCTCTGGTTCAAAAACAAATGTTCCCGCTCACACTCATGCATCCGGGAATGCCCTTCCTCGTTCTACAGATGCCCTAATCCCTGGTCCTGTTGCTCCTCTGCTGGCGCCTGGTTGTCATGCCCATTCTTCTGCCTTAGTCAGCGTGAAACTCGCTCAGGCTCGGCTACCGGCTCCTGCTACAGCAGGGCTTGCAAGTGATGCTTTGACCCTGCTATGCGGGTCTGATGCCCCTCCTGCGGATGCACCTGGGCCTTCTCTTGCAGACGCAGTTGATCTGGGTGCTGCAGGAAGTGTCGATGCTCCTTCTGGTAGGGTTCGTATGGCGGTTGGGGAAGTATCTCCTAGTGCTACACACCCTCCTAGGTCTTCCTCAGCCGCTCTCGATTGCTCTTCTTAGCCCAAGCCTCTCGCCTCTCGAAAGCCTTCTTATGGTCTTAGAGATGATACCCTTCTCCAAGTTTCTAACCCCCTTATCATTCCTCTAGAAGATGAGGTAGTGAAAGATATTGATTCTGCAGCTTTAGTCTTCACGGATCATGGTCTCATCTATAGGTTCAAGGGCTTTTGGCCAAGTCTCCCGGATCTGCATGATTGGATAACAAGCCAGTGGGAGCCCATGATTTCAGAAATAGTCCACATATTTCCTCAAGTGAGGGGATTTTTCATAACCAAGTTTGAGAACCCAATTGATAGGAAACTGATTCTTTGTGATCACTTTTTTAGCTGGGATGACAGATTCATGCTCATGGTCAAGCCTTGGCACCACAACTTTGATGCCTCTACTGAGACTTTCTCAAAGGTTCCCACTTGGGTGAGGCTTCCTAACCTCCCTCTTCACTTTTGTGTTGATTCTCTGTTTGAGAATGTGGGGGAGGCTCTTGGTGACTTTATGATGGCTGATGAGGAATCTGATGATATACTTCACTCCACACATGTAAGGATACTTGTTCATTTGGATTATTCCAAGGGTCTTCCGGAAAAGATAAAGCTACAACATCCCAAAGGATCTTGGATTTAATCCTTGGATTATGAAGGTCTCCCATTTAGATGCCAGAGATGTTTTAAAACTGGTCACTTAGCAGACCAATGTGGATTGGAAAAGGTTAATAAACTCATTTCTTGGTGGAAGGGAGCCTCCTCCCACCACTACTTTGTAGTTAAGGCCTTGACTTCTCAAAGCTTTTCTCAAGTTGTTTCCTCTTCTCAGGAGTCTCCTAAGGTGCCAGCGCCTCTTGGTTCTACCTCTAGCCCTCCCCCGAGGGATGCTTCCTTACCTGGTTCTTTTATCAGTCATGATTTTGTAGCTCAGGTCCCTGTTGGTTGTGGGGTGTATTTCCCTCCTACCAAAAATGCTTCACTAGAGCTAGCTAGCTCGATGGTTACAGACTCATCTCACGCTACTGCTTCTCTGATATTTGGTGGCCCTGTCCTGGGACAATCTCTTGTTGTACCATTTATGGGCGCCATGGATCTTGATTTGATATCTTGGTAGCATTTGGCCAAGAATGCGGATGTTGGGTGGACTTCTATTAAAGGAAAGAAAAGATCTAAAAATATACCCTCTTTCGACATGTCCCTCTGTTCCCAGAAGGGGAAGAAATGATTTATCTCTGTGGTTGGTAGGCTCTTCGTTGACTGCTGATAGTCTTAGGGCTGCTGTTAAAAATTGAAATATCTTTCATTTAGCGGCTTCTCTAGTAAGGGTCCCAGTCTCCTTTTACTGGTACCATTCTTTATCCAGGTTGTGGGAGCCTGTAACAAAACCCTCATTGTGGTCTTGATCTATTTCATCTTAGAGTGCTATTTTGAAAATCTTATTTGACCAAAATGTACAGGGTTTCGAGGCCCCTTTAAAACCTATTTTACTTAATCAAAAACATATAATATAATGATTAAAATAATAAAAATTTAAAAATTAAACATAATATTATTAAAATATTAAAAACTATTAGTATATTAATTTATTATTTTACTAATATGAGCATAAAAATCTTACCTAATATTCCTTCATTCCTTGCCCTTTCATAGAATCTCAAGGTAAAAATGTTTACATGAAATTTTTTTTGTCAAATATCTCTTTTACACATATATTAGTGTTGTGTATGTGCAAAGTAAGTACTAGGTTGCAGTGCTATGCCCAACAATGTGGGGTACGGGGCTATTGCATAGTCGGTGCCACTTGCCTAAACAAGCCTCGAAAGAATAAGTATATAATTAATCTGGAGGGCAACTTTCATTGCCTCTTTTAACTAATTTGAATTATACTATGAGGATTGTACATTGTGCATTGTGCATTGTACTGACCTCATATTCATTTCAATTACGAGTGAACCCACAATAGTGGGTTACACTTTTTGTCCTGAACAAACATTGAACTCTACATTTTGAGAAAAACTTTCAAATTCAGATGCATATTTTCATTAAACCGTTCAAAATTGGAGGTTGAAGTAAATTAGAGTCTTTTAGGATTTTCTGTCTAGATTCTAAATATTATTTTTTTTATTTTTTTTGAATTTATTTGAATACTTTTTTCTTTCTCCCATGAAAACTGGTATGGTGCTGAAATTGTCATTTTCAAATAGTAACAATGTTTTCATAGAGCATAACTTTTTTTGTAAAATAGATATGAATGTGATTCTTTCAAATTTAATTTTGTAACATCCATACGGAGGGCATGCAATTGGTTTGATGATATGATCACTATTATTGCATATTTTATTAATGTTTGAAGTTGACTAAACCATAATTTTGACATACCTTGACTACATAGCTTATAACTTATTGTGTATTTATCGAATTTCAAATTTATTTATTTTAATAGAAAGTAGACTCAAATACGGAGGGAACTGTTATTTTTCAAAAAAAAAATCTCCTTTTTACTATTTTTCATTGAACATCAAACTCAGAGGTTTATATTTGATAAACAACCTACATTTATTTAACGTCAAAAACCATACATATAATAAATTAAAAAATAGTCAAATATATAATCGTTAGAAAGCTAGTTCTGAGTACTTGTTGTATGCAAAAGGACATCTTCTTATTCTTCCATTTGATTAGCGCGCTTGAGGCCTGAAGCCATGAAATTATCAGAATTTCTTCAAAACTTGCAACCATGGCATAAACCAGGCACTTTCAATCGAAACTTTTGACTTTCGATCGAAAGTACTTTCTATCAAAAGTACTTTCCCAAAAAATGCAATTTGTAACCATTACTAAACTACTTTCGATAGAAAGTCAGTTAGTTTCGATCAAAAGTCAACTTTGACTTTCGATAGAAACCCATGTCAGCCTTTTTGGTGTAATTTTCAGTTAATAAGGATTAGGTATAAATAAATGTATATTTTTTTCATTTCATAAATCTGAAAGCTATAAAATAATTTACATTTATGAGAAGGAAGACATTTTGGTACGAAATAATTTTCTAAATTGTGATGGGAAATAAAAAGAGAAGGCTAAACAAAAGTACACGACATTACTCAAAAGAGACTGAACAAAGACTATGTGACCTATTTGGACTAATTAGGACCTATTAGGACTAATTAGAACCTAATAGGACCTATTAGGACTAATTAGAATCTAATAGGACCTATTATGACTAATTAGAATCTAATAGGACCTATTATGACTAATTAGAACCTAATAGGACCTATTAGGACTAATTAGGACCTATTAGGATCTAATAGGACCTAAATTAGGACCTCTTAGGACTAATTAGGACTAATAGGACCTATTAGTCCACCCAATTAGAATCAATTAGAACCAATTAGTACCTAATTAGACTCAATTAGAACCAATTAGGACCTAATACGACCTATTAGAACCCAATTAGGCTCAATTAACATAAATTAGCACCTAATTAGAACTAATTAGAACCAATTAGAACCTATTTAGACTCAATTAGGACCAATTAGACTCAATTAGAACTAATAAGAACCAAATAGAACCAATTACCTGACTAATTAGAACCAATTAGGACCAATTAGGACTAATTAGAAACAATTAGAACCAATTAGGACTAATTAGAACTAATTAGGACCAATTAGGACTAATTAGAACCAATTAGATCCAATTAGACTCAATTAGAACCAATTAGGACCTAATAGGACCTATTAGGACTAATTAGGACCTAATAGAACCTACTAGGACCTAATAGGACCTATTAGAACCTATTAGGACTAATTAGGACTAATAGGACCTATTAGTCCACCCAATTAGAATCAATTAGAACCAATTAGCACCTAATTAGACTCAATTAAAATCAATTAGGACCTAATATGACCTATTAGAACCAATTAGGACCTAATTAGACTCAATTAGATCCAATTTGACTCAATTAGATCTTATTAGAACTGAGTAGGACCTATTAGATCCAATTCTAGGACCTAATATGACGTATTAGATCCAATTAGAACCTAATATGACCTATTAACACCCAATTAGACTCAATTAGAATAAATTATCACTAATTAGGACTAATTAGGACCAATATGACCTATTAGGACGAATAGGATCCAATTAGATCCAATTAGGACTAATTAGGACCAATTAGGACCAATTAGAACTAATTAGGACCAATTAGAACCAATTAGGACTAATTAGGACCAATATGACCTATTAGGACCAACTATGACCTAATTAGGCTCAATTAGAACTAATTAGGACCTAATTAGATTCAATTAGAACCAAATAGATCCAATTAGCCTCCATTAGATCTTATTATCTACTCAATTAGAACCAATTAGAATAAATTAGGACCTAATTACACTCAATTAGAACTAATTAGATCCAATTTGAACCTAATATGACCTATTAGAACCAATTATGACCTAATTAGACTCAATTAGAACCAATTAGGACCTAATTACACTCAATTAGACTCAATTAGGACCTAATTAGACTCAATTAGAACCAATTAGGACCTAATTACACTCAACATGACCTATTAGAACCAATTAGGACCTAATTAGACTCAATTATCTAACCAATTAGGACCTAATTACACTGAATTAGAACCAATTAGATCCAATTAGGACCTAATATGACCTATTAGAACCAATTAGGACCTATTAGATCCAATTATGACTTAATATGACCTATTAGATCCAATTAGAACCTAATATGACCTATTAAAACCCAATTAGACTCAATTAGAATAAATTATCACCTAATTAGACTCAACTAGGACCAAATAGACTCAATTAGATCCAATTAGACTCAATTAGATCCTATTATCTACCTAATAGGACCTATTAGGACCTATTAGGGCTAATTAGGACCTATTAGGACCTAACTAGACTCAATTAGAACCAATTAGACTCAATTAGAACAAATTAGCACCTAATTAGACTCAATTAGGACCAATTAGTACCAATTAGACCCAATTACGACTAATTAGAACTAATTAGACTAATTAGACTAATTAGGACCAATTAGACTCAATTAGGACCAATTAGACCCAATTAGGACTAATGAGGACCAATTATGACTCATTAGGACTCATTAGGACCAATGTGGATCAATTAGGATCAATTAGACTCAGTTAGACCTAATTAGACCCAATTAGACTCAATTAGGACCAATTAGACTCAATTAGACCCAATTAGAACTAATTAGGACCAATTAGACTCAATTAGGACCAATTAGGACCAATTAGACTCAATTAAGACCTATTACAACCCAATTAGACTCAATTATGACCAATTAGACTCAATTAAGACCAATTAGACCCAATTAGGACTAATTAGGACCAATTATGACTCATTGGGACTAATTAGGACCAATTATGACTCATTAGGACCAATGTGGATCGATTAGACTCAATTAGACCTAATTAGACCCAATTAGACTTAATTAGGACCAATTAGGACCAAGTAGACTCAATTAGGACCAATTAGGACCTAATATGGCCTATTAGAACCTAGTTAGACCCAATTAGGACTAATTAGAACTAATTAGGACCTAATATGACCTATTAGAACCCAAGTAGACTGAATTAGAGCAAATTATCACTTAATTAGACCCAATTAGGACTAATTAGGACCAATTATGACTCATTAGGATGAATTAGACCCAATTAGACTCAATTAGACCCAATTAGGACAAATTAAGACAAATTAGGATCAATATGGATCAATTAGGATAAATTAGACCCAATTAGACCTAATTAGACCTAATTAGACCCAATTAGACTCAATTAGGACCAATTATGACCAATTAGACTCAATTAGGACCAATTAGGAACAATTAGAGCTAATTACAATCAATTAGCACCTAATTAGACTCAATTAGGACCAATTAGGACCTAATATGACCTATTAGAACCCAATTAGACTCAATTAGATGAAATTAGCACCTAATTAGACTCAATTAGGACCAAGTAGGACCAATTAGTCCCAATTAGGACTAATTGCAACCAATTAGGACCTAATATGACCTATTAGAACCCAATTAGAATAAATTAGCAATTAATTAGACCTAATTAGGACTAATTAGGACCAATTATGACTCATTAGGACTAATTAGGACCAATTAGACTCAATTAGACCCAATTAGGACCAATTAGGACAAATTAAGACCAATGAGGATCAATTAGGATCAATTAGACTCAATTAGACCTAATTAGACCCAATTAGACTCAATTAGGACCAAATAGAACTAATTATAATCAATTAGCACCTAATTAGATTCAATTAGGACCAATTATGACCTAATATGACCTATCAGAACCCAATTAGACTCAATTAGAACAAATTAGCACCTAATTAGACTCAATTAGGACCAATTAGGACCTAACTTCATGTTCAAAAGTTTTTGTTTAATAATTTATACTTCATGTTCAAAAGTTTTAGTTTAATAATTTATACTTCATACATGTAGGAAATGCTCAAGAATCACAAGCTCAACAAGTTGCCCGACCTTTGGAAGTTGGAGAAGGGTCATCACAAGCTCAACAAGCCCAACCTTTAGAAGTTGGAGAAGGGTCATCACAAGCTCAACAAGCCCAACCTTCAAAAGTTGGAGAAGAGTCATCGTAAGCTCAACAAGCACAACTCTCATAATATCAAACAAGTACACATCTCTCTCTATCTGTCTGTCTGTCTGTCTATCTCTCTCATTGTGTCAATTTAGTCTCTTATTGGTGAATATAAATTTTGGGTCTTTCCCCTTAAGAAGTTATTGTTATTGTTGTGTACATGTAGCCTTTGATGATGAAAATGTTGGACAAGGGGCATCCCAAGTTGAATCAATCCAAGGTCAAAAAAGTATGTGTTTCTCTCATTAGTGTATAAATTATTATAGGTTTGACATGTTGAAGAGCTTGTAAATACTTATTTCATGAAGGTCCCCTTAAGATGAGATATTAAGATATTTTTTTTATTTTATTCGCAGCAGAAGTGCAAGAAACATATGTGAATGATACTCTACTCCAATAGTCGAAGAGAAAAATTAATCGTAAAAGCATAGATCATTTAATTGAAATGGATGTGGAAAAATTGAGAGATTATGCTAAACAACCCATAAATATTACAAAGAGGACATTGAATAAAAAGTCTAAGAAAATAATGAAACAATTTGAGAATCTTAGTACACTTGAAAAAACTCAATTGTTATCAATTACACTTCTTAAAGATGAGTTAAAAGAGCCATTAAAATTTTTGGGTGTAGATGCAAGTTTGAAAAAGTTAAAATCAAGTAACGTACAAAAAAATATTGTTGACAGTGTTAAGGAAGGTTTGCATTCCATTGGAAAAACAACTAGATCTATAGATAGGGCCATTTCAAGAAGAGTGATACTAACATCTATTTTAAATAAAAACATGTCCCAAAGAAGATAAATTTCTTCACTTTTATCTCAGATCGAGAATAGTAGGAAGACAATGACACACTATTTGAAAAGAAGAATCAATTTGAATGATACTACATTGGAAGGTAATTGGGCACTAATGTGTAGAGCTCCTTGGTCTGATAGAATTAATGAAATAGTTAGGAACTTAGCTACGTCATTTTGGACTGATCATACTCATCCTTCACCAAATACAAGAGACATTATCAAGAAGAGGACTGGGCCTAAGAAATATTTCCAGCACACAAAACATTGGTTGGAAACCACACAACATGAATTGTATCTCTCATTTTGTAACTCAAATCATGACATTAAGATTGGACAAAAAATGTTTGAAAGATTAAAGCCATTTTTTGTAAAGATAAATAAATCTTTTGAAACTTGTTGTTGTCAATATCATATTGAATTTGATCTCTACTACGAAGGGTTAGTTACTATTTATTACATTGCTACAAGGAGAGGATGTAGCTAACACAGAATGAAACAAGAGATGGAATTATGCTTCCCACAAGTCCTAGTACTGTATTTAAGTTTCACAACCTGTATTAAACTTGAGTGAGACCTTCCAACTTCCAACTTTCTTATATGTTTGTTTATATGGTTAGTTTCACATCTATATATATATATATATATATATATATATATATATATATATATATATATATATATATATATATATATATATATATATATATATATATATATATATATATATAACATTGTTGAACTTGTCTATGTAGGTTCAGTTGTCGTGCAAGGAACATATTTGAAGCAAACCAAAATACTTAAACACGGGATTCATTTTATTGATTATCAACCTAACAATAAGGTTTATCAGTATAGTCATATTGTAATTGCCACCATCCTATCTCTTGTTCTTGTGACAGGACATGGCATTCGTAAGTGGAGACTTGATACTGATGACCATGAGAGAATATTAAATATTATTTGAGAGAGAGATGAACCACTTGATGTGGACTAAATCACACATGAAATATGATTTGAACTAAATTTTTCACAGGCGAGACCAGAGGTTTTCCTAGCTCCATTCTTTCCTACTAGTGCCCATAGTGAATTGAGCTTGAATTAAATTAAAAATTAAGAATATAGATCTAAAATTTATGTCTTACAAGTGGATATGATACATTAATTATCTGTACCTAAATATGAAGTACTCTAACTTTGGAATATGAATGTGTGTATGTATTGAATTTGCATACATGTTACATTAGGATGTGCATGTTTTAAATATAAAATCTACTTGAAGTACAACAACATACATTAAAAATTAAAAGTACGTGCACAACTATTATCGAATGTACATTTAAATATAAGTAAGATTCAATCAAACATCTGGGGACCTCAATTATATATCTCACATGTGTCAAATTCACATCATTCATAACTTTCATTATAAACATGTACTTGATCAAACATCATTCATGTACATGTAATCTATTGAAATCAAATTACATCATTCATGTATGTAATCAAATTTAAATTAAAGTGTGTGTGTGTGTGTGTGTGTGTGTGTATAACATGCACATGAAACATCAATCATGTGTAGATCAAGTATTGTAAATATGAAACATATATGGATCAATCATGTGTCAAACATTCTATCAAAAGGGTCTAGAAATGAAATATAACATCAAACACATCAATCGGTCTTGTAGCTCATCTAGAAATGAAATATAGTTCGTCAAACACATGTGAATATAAATGTAATATGAAATATATCTCTATCTATCAAATATGAAAGTTCCTAGGACTCATCATGATGACTCCTCACTAAGCGGTCACACGTAGAGTGACTACCATGCTATGAAGGATGTACAAATCCGTAAAAACAAAGAGATATATAAATTAATATATAAACATTGTACAAAGATCTTAAGTTTGATTTAAAATATTATACAATAAAACATGTTTTAAACTGTGTACACACGGATAATAAATTAAAAACTCACCTGTCCACTATTGATGTCATCATCGAGTGAGTCCCGATGACATACACAATCAGTACCCAAAGGAGGAGTAACGAGAGGCATATCCTAGTAGACAAATCAATTGATTGAAAATTTGAAAATAAATTTAAGTTAAATTGTAACATTAAATACATGTATATAATCTAATTTATACTTGTGTAGGTGGTGGAAATTGATAGTACTCAGATTCCTTGGCCTCAATCCTATCAACCAAGGAATCAAAATTTTTTCGTGTATGGTCCAAGCTCAACTCTACATCTACAACATGAGTAGACTAGACACGCCTCTCTAATGATGAATGCAATGGACTAACCAAATGAGATGGCATGGAAGTCATATCATCATGTGTCAACAAATCTAGATAAACTGTAGTGGACATGCTGAACTCAACATCATCAAGGCCAACATTAGAGAACCGATGCCCTACACTAACTGAAGGGTCTATACATTGTGCCTCTCCCTGTGCAGTAATAGAGTGGTTAGTAGGTGGATCCTCAAGAGCATTGCCACTATAGCCACAATCTAGGTGAGAAGGATGTGGCTGAGCATATCTGACAGTACCCACATGAGATCTAACCTCTGATATGGGGATATCATTCTCCACTACTATACATGCATATGCATCCAATAGATCCTCAGTCAAGCTAGTCAATGTGACACATTTCATCTCTCCTGTAAGTCCCTCTAGGCTAGAAAGTGAAGGGATGTCTACTGCACTCTACATGTCATCTACATTTCTGCTAGAGGATTGTCCACCTGACCATCTGGAGTGTCATTGAGACATTAGGTACTGACCAACCTGATCACTAGATATGGATGTGGTAACTGCTGCAATGTGTTAGGAATAGTTCCAAGAGATAATTGAGAGGGGGGGTGAATCAGTTATCTACAAGATTCAATTCTTTATCCAATTAAGTATACTTAAACATAAAGCATAAACACAATGAAAGAACACTTGAACACAACACCAATATTTTGGTTCTGGAATCTGGGGAAACCCAAATAGGTAAAAACCCTGGTGGGAATTGACACCTGCTAATGTTCTGCACTAGTGTATTATCATCCTTGCTAGAAGATCCTTAACCTTGTTAGGAGTTGCTTTACAATATATTTAGTATAGTAGACCTGGTCAAGGGTCAAACCTTGTTAGGATTCTTTTACAATTGTCCCTGTTAGGGGAGAGTACGTAATGTCCAAGAGCACACTGCTCAAAGGGGTGAAGGCTACAACCTTCTATTTAACAGATAAACACTATATCTGGATCTATGTGAACTATGCTTTGACCTACTATCTAGATCAGTTCCAATGTATAGCACAAATACTTTACTTGGTCACAAAGACCTTCTTCTGATGGCTCAACACTCTGCACACTCTGCTCTGCTTTGCTGAATCAACTATGAACCACACTCAAGCAATCACAAATGAATACCTATAAATATCTTTCCTCCAAATGATATAATCAAGTTATCCTGTTAGAACTACCTTGAAATCATATTAGGGAAACCATAACAAACTTTGATAGACATTATGTTGGCTCTACTATGCATGCAACATAATCTGGGACCTATCCAATAAGATAATTGTACATGCCCGCTACACACTGTCGGCTCTACCAAAACAACTAGATCTTTCTCCTCAAGCTGAATTACTTCATGCGCTCTTAACCGAACATCAATAACTCTCCTCTAGGCTTAAATCCAAGGGCACATACCCATAGGATGGGCGCAACTATAAAACCAATAAAATCTCTAATGGCTCTTCTGAACAAACACAGGAAACTGCTACTAGTGAATAACAACTGCATAACTTCACTTCTACTGAATATCACACTATGTATCCATGACTGAAACATCACTAACATGTCTTCAACATATATCCAAGTGTGCAAGGCTCCATGACAACTATACAGACATCCATACATAGAACACTACCTGCTACTTTGTCAGGAACACTACCGACACAAGCTACTATATAACTCTTTGTACTAATAGTTAACCTCTGTGCCCATGATATCATGTTGATATCATTTCCATGCTTCATATATTGAAATCTTACTACATAAGACTTCCATGCATGCTAATTTCCATATGTTGTCATCAATGACAAACATATAGTCGGTACTAGCCTGCTGGCAAATCTCCAACAATCTCCCCCTTTGGCATTCGTGGAAAAATGTGGAATGAAAAACCACCACCAACCCAAATGAACATTTATTTTATAACATTCTCCATTTCCTCTTAAAAAATCCCCCAAAGGTGATTCCTCCATCTGCTGCAATATTTTTCAATATTCTCCATTTCCTCAACTGAACTATTGTCATACCTGAATGCTGCCCCCCCTTAGTATATTACTCCATTTTTATTTCTATTTTTCATGACTCTATATATTACTCCCCCTTTGATATCAATGGAAAAGTGTGCCATTCATTTTAAGCATTGGTACTACTCCTGAGGTAGAGTAGTCAACCTTCCATTAGTCCCTGAGGACTGATGCCTTTTCTTCTTTCTTGTAAGTAGAATCATGGAAGGGAATTACTCCCAACTTCTCCCTAAGATATTCAAAAGTATCCTTAGGCAAGGTCTTTATGAATATATCTGCCAACTAATTTTTAGTACTCACATAGTCCAACTTGACTTCTTTCTCTACCACTTTCTCTATTAGGAAGTGATACTTGATCTCAATGTGCTTTGTTTTTGCATGCATCATAGGGTTCTTCGACATATTGATAGTGCTAGTGTTATCACAATGAATAACAATAGGACAATCAATCTGAATTCCAATATCCTTTATCATCTACTTGATCCAAACAATTGTAGAATAATTTAGGGCTACTGCAACATACTCTGCTTCTCCTGTTGACTGAGAAATACAATTTTGTTTCTTACTTGTCAAGGTGACAAGTCTATCACTAAGAAACACTGCTCCACCTAATGTACTCTTTCTATCATCAACACATCCTGCCCAATCTGCATCAGTATACACATGAAGCTCAACATTTTCTAAATTAGGATACCATAGAACATAATCTATAGTGCCCTGCAAGTATCTAAATATTCTCTTTACTACCATGATGTGACTTTTTTTAGGCTCTGCTACAAATCTTCCAACTATGCCAACTACATTGGAAATATTAGGTCTAGTCTGAGTAAGATATATAAGTTTTCCAATCATAGACTTATACAATGTTATATCTATTACTGGTGATTCATCTTCTTTTGTAAGCTTGCATCCAGTGATCATAGGGGTTCCTACTAGCTTGAAATTATCCATTTTGAAATTCTTCAGTATCTCTTTCACATATTTGGACTGATTAATAAAAATTCATTTTTCTGTTTGTTGCACATTTAGTCCCAAAAAGTATTTGATAGGACCAATCATACTCATCTCAAACTCATTTTTCATTTCTTTGGCAAATTATGCACTTAGTTTTCCATTACCTCCAAAGATAATGTCATAAAAAAATATAGCTACAAATAGTAGACCTTCAGATGTCTCTCTAATGAATAGATTACAATCTGTTGCTCCTTTCTTGAATCCAATATTTGTTAGATATCCATCTAGTCTCTCATACCATGCTCTAGGGGCTTGCTTAAGTCCATAGAGGGCCTTCTTTAATCTACATACCATATCAGGTCTGTCTGATAAGGTGAATCCTTCCGGCTGTTCAATGTAAACTTCTTCTTTCAAATCTCCATTTAGGAATGCTGACTTGACATCCATCTGATATAGTTTGAAGTTTTTGACTGTAGCATAAGCTAGAAACAACCTAATAGCTTCTAATATTCACAGGTGCAAATGTGTCTAATTAATCAATGCCTTCTCTTTGTGAATATCTTTTACATACTAACCTTTCTTTGTTTCTTACTACTGTACCATCTTCATTCATCTTGTTTTTGAATATTGACTTTGTTCCAATCACATTTTTATCACTAGGTCTTGGGACCAGTTCCCAAGTGTTATTCTTAACAATCTGATCAAGTTCTTCTTTCATAGCATCATGCCAATCTGAATCATTACATGCATCTTCAACACTTAAAGGTTCAATCTGAGATAATAAACATACTGCTTCATTGCTAGCTGAGTTCTTTGCTTGTGATCTTGTTAAAACTCTACCGCTCTGATCTCCAATGATGTCTTTCTTTGAATGATTTCTAGATGTAAACTTTGATGCTTTAGGTGATGCTAACTCATCAGCCTTAGGAGTTTCTTCTTCACTTGTCTCAGGGTCATTGAATAACACATCAATACTCTCAAACATTTCTTCAATAATTGTCTCATTGGTGGAGGGTCTAGGTTCTTCTTCAATCATGGGTTAATCATGATATCTTTCTTAAACCATAAAATTTTCATCAAGCTTCACATGAGAACTTTCAATGATCTTTTTCAATATTAAATTGAAACATGTATAAGATTTACTTTTAGTAGAGTAACCAAGGAAAATACCTTCATCACTTCTTGCATCAAACTTGCCTACTACTTCATCCCTCTTGATGTAGCACTTGCTTCCAAGGGTTCTAAAGTATTTTACTATGGGAACATTACCAAACCATAGCTCATATGGTGTTTTGTTAGCACCTGGCCTCAATTGAATTCTATTGATGGTGTAGACTGTTGTATTGACCACATCTTTCCAATAGGTGTGTGCAACTTTTCCTTCAATCATGATGGTGTACACTATATCAAGGATGATCCTATTCCTTCTCTCTACAATTCCATTCTACTGAGGGGTTCTAGGTGCACTTAATAGTCTCTTTATGCCATGTTCTTCGCAGTACTCATAGAATTTGTTAGAGGTGAATTCTCCTCCTCTATCCGATCTCAAACATTTTATCTTTAGTCCTGATTCATTCTCAACCTTAGCTTTGAATATTTTGAACTTCTCAAATGCTTCTAACTTATCTTTCAAGAATGGAAGCCACATCATCCTAGTATAATCATCAAGAAGAAAAATAAAATACCTTTCACCATAGTATGATCTTGTTTGAGCTGGACCACATAGATCTGTTTGAATCAGATCCAACTTTTTCTCTATTGAATTGTGCTTGCTCCTGAATGAATTTCTCACATGCTTTCCTGTTACACATTCCCTACATATGGTATCAACTGGTTTTTCTATGCTAGGTAGATCTCTTACTTTCTTTACATTTTTTATCTTTACTATGTTATCAAAGTTGATATGACATAGTCTTTTATGCCACAACCAATTGTCATCAACTTTAGCAACAAAACAACTTGCTTCTGAATTGAGTTGGAAAACATTATCTCTAGTTTTTGAGCCTGATGCAATCATAATACCATCCTTTTTGTTAATGATGCATTTTTTATCTTTGAACTCCAAATGATAACCTTTTCCAAGTAACTATCCAACACTGAAAAGGTTATGTTTCAAACCATCAACATAAATAACATCATCAGTACTATTCTTTCCATCCAAGGTGATGGCTCCTCTACCAACTATTGGTTTAGGAGTGTTATCTCTGAATCTAACCATACCACCATTGTATTTTTCCAAATGAAAAAACTTACCTTTATCACCTATCATATGATGTGAACAACCACTATCTATAATCCAGTCTATTCTTATGTCAGTTTGTGAAATCAATGCTAGCTCTTGTTCCTTTTTATAATCTTTATGATTTGTCTTATTATTCACTTTGTCTACAATAGCAATGAATCCAATTTCTTCTTCACTAGATTCTTCATCTGAAACTCCTTCTCTAGCATAGTAGCATTCTTTAGAATACTTAGGCTTGTAATCCTTTTTGAACTTTCTAGCTCTAGTAGGACACTTAGATGAAAAGTGGCTGATCTTATTACATGAAAAGCACTTAAATGGTAATTGACCTTCATATTTTCCTTTTCCTTTCTTATCTCTTTTGGAAATCATAGAAATGAAATCATCTAGTGTTTTCTCTTCATCATCACCATCAAAATTACTAGAAGTGTTTGCAAATTTCTTAACATGAACTGTTGCTTTGAAGGTTGTTTCACTCTTTGGTTCTGTCTTCAATCTTGAAATCTCAAAAGCTAAGATTTTGCTGATCAAGGTCTCTCTTTTGAAAAGATGTAAGATGCATGGTCTCATAAAGGATGTTGATCTTTCTTTTATATTGATGAAGGGTGCTCCCCTTAATACCACAAACACATAACAGAAATAGAGAAACAACAACAATAATATGCAAGAACAAAAAATTGGCTTCTTATTATCTCCACAAATGTGAAATTACAAACTTTCAGAATTACAATATGCAAAGCCACATGGGCATTCCCTTACAATATTCTGTAGGACAAAGCCTCGAATCAATACCCAGATCTACTACCCAGAACTGCCCTAGACAACACTACGGGCCTTCTTTATATAGGCAATTTCATCCACCCGAGAAGGTTTTAGAAATTTTGCCCTTAGGGCCGACCAAACTTAGAATTATTTTATTTTATAATTTATTACATCAAAGTCGGCTCAAAATGAGTTTTGAAACCTAAACAAAAATTTTGAAGAAAAATTATTTTTCACCATTTCAGGTCACCCAACTTCCAAAGACCATAAGTCATCGCCCGTTGACTCGATTGGCTATTATAACCCCATTCTGGAAATGCCACAAAGCGCTCTACAGGATTAACCAAGGCAAAGCACCCATCACCCAAATTTTCAACCTCATCCAAGGCCTCTAAAGCCTTCAAAACTGAGTTTGAAGTTTCTGTACCCTACTGCCAATACCGAAAATCTTCAATATCTTCAAAACTACACCTGATCTAGCCATGAAACTTTGCTACCAGGCTGATATGACTGAGATGAACCTCCATATGTAAAATCAGACATTTCGAGATCGTAAGACCAACTTACTAAAAATAGAAAGTTTCTATAAATAGCAACTCTGCACAAGATAGCCCTTATTGAATACAAAAATAGAAATATTTTTGGGTGATGCAAGATTGCTCTTACACCCAGGATGCTCCTGCATCAGACACCCAAGGTAATTTGAGAAGTGATCCTATCACAACTTAGGTGTGTAGAGGAAAACCAAGATGGTTAACCTCCTCCTTTGTTAGCCATGATGAATCTTCAACAGGTTGTCCTTTCCATTTGACCAAATACTCTTCATATGTCCTGTTTCTTGTGCTTCTGCCAACACGATTGTCCAGTATGTCTTCAATCTCCTTGATATCTGAACTGGTTGCTGGAATACTCCACTGTGTTGCTGTACCCTCATCTTCAACACCTCCTTCATGATACTCTGTCAAATCTAAAATTTTAAACACAGGTGAAATATTCAGCTCAGTAGGCAATTCTACCTCATATGCATTTCTTAAATCATGCTTTTTCAGTATCTTACATGGCCCAAACTTATTCATTTTCAACTTGTTATATGTACCAACCTGAAATCGCTCCTTCTGCAAATGAACCATGACTTCATCTCCAACCTAAAATTCCTTATGCCTCCTTTTCTCATCTGCCTTAGCCGTATACTGTGCATTCATCTTGGTAATATGCTTCCTCACCTCCTCATGGATGTTCTTAAAGTGTTCTGCAAAATCCTTAGCTTTAGCATTGCATATTTCTCCTTTCTCTATCTTTCTCAATTCAGATGCATTTCTTGGACTACTTCCATATACAATCTGGAATGGTGATTTACCCGTGCTCCTGTTGACAGAATTATTGTATGCAAATTCTGCCTATGGTAAATGTAAATCCCATCTTGTTGTCTTATCTCCAACCAAACATCTTAGAAAATTTCTCAAACTTCTATTCACCACCTCTGTCTATCCATCAGTCTGTGGATGATGTGATGAACTAAACTTTATATCTATCTTCAACTTTTTTCACAATGTCCACCGGAAGTATCCAACAAATTTAGTATCTCGATCTGAAACTATGGTCTTTGGCAAACCATGTAGTCTCACCACTTCTCTGAAAAATAATTCTGCTACATGAACAACATCATTAGTCTTCTTGCAGGGAATGAAATGTGCCATCTTCGAAAATCTATCAACTACTACAAAAATTGAATCATGTCCCCGATGAGTGCTTGGTAAACCAAGAACAAAGTCTATACTGATATACTCCCAAGGCTTCTCTGGTATAGGTAATGGTTGATATAACCCTGTATTCTGCTTCACTCCCTTCACCATCTAACATACTCTGGAACTCTGTACAAACTTCTTCACATCTTGCTGCAACTATGGCCAATAATACTTCTCACCAACCAAAGCAAAAGTTTTATCACGACCAAAATGTCTAGCCAATTCTCCACTATGCTTCTCTTTGATTAGATTCTCCCTCATAGAACTTCTTGAAATGCACAACTGACTCCCTCTGAATAGCATATCATCTTGGATGATGAAATTCAGCCATTTCGTCCTATCTAGAGTAACAGGCTCTTTAAAAGCTTTCCAAGCTCCACCAAAATCAAGATCCTCTGGGTACAAATTCTTGAGTTCCTTGAACCCAACCAATTCAATTTGCATCTCTCTCAGCAATAGTTGCCTTCTACTAAGAGCATCCGCAACCCTATTAGACTTTCCACTCCTATGTTTCAAAACAAATGTATAACTCTACAAAAACTCAACCCATTTCAAATGCCTCTGATTCAACTTTCCTTGACTATTCAAATATTGCAAAGCTTGATGATCAGTATACAAAACAAACTCCTTAGGAAGAAGATAATGTCTCCACTTCTTTAATGCCTAAACTATAGCATAAAATTCCTGATCATAAATAGAATATTTCCTCTTGGCATCATTTAACTTCTCACTGAAATACGCAACAGGTTTACTTTCTTGGCTCATAACAGCTTCTATTGTAGTGCCACTAGCATCACAATCTACTTGAAACACCTTATTAAAATCTAGAAGTGCTAAAATAGGTTATTCTGTAACTTTTTGTTTCAACAATTGAAAACTCTTTTCTGTCCTATTAGTCCACTTAAACTCTTTTCTATCTCCCCTCATTGTTTCAGTCAAGGATCTACAAATATTGCTAAAAGTTCTAATAAACTTTCTATAAAAGCTAGCCAAACCATGAAAAGATCTTACCTTAGCAGCACTCCTTGGACTGGCCATTTAAAGATAGCCTGTACCTTCTCTGAGTCTATTTTTAGACCTTCTACTGAAACTACAAATCCCAAATACACTAACTCTTTCTTCACAAAACTGCACTTCTTCAAGTTAATCAACAATTTTTCATCTCTCAACTTCTCAAACACCATACGAATATGCATCATATGTTCCTCCAATGTCTTTCTAAAAATTAAAATATCATCTAGGTAAACAATGACAAACTTACCTAGAAATTCTTTCAGAACCTCGTTCATGAGCCGCATGAAAGTGCTCGGTGCATTGGTTAGCCCAAAAAGCATGACTAACCACTCATACAGTCTTTCCTTTGTCTTGAAAGTAGTCTTCCATTCATCTCCTTCTCTGATCTAAATCTGGTGATATCCACTCTTCAGACCTATCTTTGAGAAATACATAGCTCCACTCAAACAGTCCATAATCTCATCCATTCATGACAATGGAAACCTATACTTGATTGTGATCTTGTTTATTGCTCTGAAATCTGTACACATCCTCCATTCTCCATTCTTCTTTGGTGCTAATATAGCTGGTACAGCACATGGACTCAAGCTCTCTCAAATCAATCCCTTTTGTAACAACTCATGTACTTGTTCGTTCAACTCTTCACTTTCTACTGGTGTCATTCTGTGTGCTGCCTTGTTTGGCAAATTGGCTCTTGGAATCAAATCCATCTGATGACTGATCTTCCTTACCGGTGGTAATCCATCAAGTACATTATTAGATACAATATCTTAAAACTCATTCAACAAATCTGCAACCTCTACAAATACATCCTCTACTTCTTCTTTACTAGCTTTTGGAATTAAAGAAAAACACACATGCTCATGCCTCATACCATCTAGGAATTTTCTTCCATCAACAAATGATATTCTTGCATTACCACATACCTTTTCTTCAGTCTCCTTAAATGGCTTTAGCTTATGTCGCACTCCATCCTTTGTCAAGGAATAGGTATTCGCACGATCATCATGTACAGCACATCTGTCAAATTGCCATGGTCTACCCAACAACATATGACATGCATCCATAGATATTATATCACATAGTACCTCATCTTGGTACCTGCCGATCTTGAACTTTACCAGGCACTGTTCACTAACCATGACCTTGTGGTCATCCTGCACCTAGGCAATCTGATATGGATGTAGGTGTTTATGTCTCTTGGGCTTCAACTTTTTCACCATCTCTTTTGACACCAAATTGTCAGTGCTTCCACTATCGATAATCACATCACAGCATTTACCTTCACACTTACATCTAGTGTGAAACAAGTTCCTCCTTTGTTTAAGTTCATTCTCACCACTCAGTAGGACTCTTATGTTAATTAGCGTTTCTCCTCTTTCAGCGTCTTCAAAATTTGATAATCTGACATCTTCATCTATATGTGCAACTCTGGCCTGGTCTTCATTTCTCCTGTCTGTTCTGCCTTGGTGCTGAGGAAGTTCAAATGCCCTATGACCTACGTCTCCACAATCAAAACATTCTCCACAGAAGCCTCCTCTTCCAGATCTTTGTCCTCTTCCTCTTCCTCTTTGATCTCTATTATTCTGATCTTGGAAAGGATTGAAATTGTTTCCTCTATGATTGTCGTTGCTACTAGCCTCATCCTTCTTTTTCGGATCTTCATTTCGGCCACCATGTGATCATCCACCAGATCTTCCACCACGACCTCTTCCATTTTGTCTGCTCTCAAACTTCTTGTTCAGATTTTCCTCTACTTTTAGGGAAAACTGGTATGCCTCCTCAATACTATTCATTCAAGCCAGATTCAACTCCTCCTGAATGCTTGGTCTTAACCCATTAAGGTATCAGGAAACTTTCTCCTTATCAGCTTTTGCATGGCTTGTTCTGATGATGAGTCGATATAACTCCTCTGTATACTCTTGAAATTACAAACTTTTAGAATTACAATATGCAAAGCCACATGGGCATTCCCTTATAATATTCTGTAGGACAAAGCCTCAAATCAAAACCCAGATCTACTACCCAGAACTACCCTAGACAACACTACGGGCCTTCTTTATATAGGCAATTTCCACCGCCCGAGAAGGTTTTAGAAATTTAGCCCTTAGGGCCGACCAAACTTAGAATTATTTTATTTTACAATTTATTACATCAAATTCGGCTCAAAATAAGTTTTGAAACCCAAACAAAAATTTTGAAGAAAAATTATTTTTCGCCATTTCAGGTGACCCAACTTTCGAAGACCATAAGTCATCACCCGTTGACCCGATTGGCTATTATAACCACATTCTAGAAATGCCATGAAGCACTCTATAGGCTTAACTCACACAAAGTGCCCATCACCCAAATTTTAAACCTCATCCAAGGCCTCTAAATCTTTCAAAACTAAGTTTGAAGTTTCTGTACCTTGCTGCCAATACCAAAAATTTTCAATATTTTCAAAACTACACCTAATCTGGCCATGAAACTTTTCTGGTAGGCTGATATGACTGAGATGAACCTCCATATGTAAAATCAGACATTTTGAGATCATAAGACCAACTTACTAAAAATAGCAAGTTTCCATAAATAGCAACTCTGCACAAGATAACCCTTATTGAATACAAAAGCAGAAATATTTTTGGGTGATGCAAGATTTCTCTTACACCCAGGATGCTCCTGCATTAGACACCCAGGGTAATTTGAGAAGTGATCTTATCATGACTCAAGTGTGCAGAGGAAAACCAAGATGGTTAACCTCCTCCTTTGTTAGCCATGATGAATCTTCAACAGGTTGTCTTTTCCATTTGACCAAATACTCTTCATATGTCCTATTCCTTATGCTTCTGCCAATATGATTGTCCAGTATGTCTTCAATCTCTTTGATATCTGAACTGGTTGCTGGAATACTCCACTATGCTGCTACAACCTCATCTTCAACACCTCCTTCATGATACTTTGTCAAATCTAAAATGTTAAATACAGGTGAAATATTCAGCTCAGTAGAAAATTCTACCTCATATGCATTTCTTAAATCATGCTTCTTCATTTTCAACTTGTTATATGTACCAACCAAAAATCACTCCTTCTGCAAATTAACCATGACTTCATCTCCAACCTAAAATTCCTTATGCCTCCTTTTCTCATTTTTCTTAGCCTTATACTATACATTCATCTTGGTAATATACTTCCTCACCTCCTGATGGATGTTCTTCAAGTGTTCTACAAAATCCTCAGCTTCAGCACTGCTTATTTCTCCTTTATCTATCTTTCTCAATTCAGATGCATTTCTTGGACTACTTCCATATACAATCTGGAATGGTGATTTATCAGTGCTCCTGTTGACAGAATTATTGTATGAAAATTCTACCTGTGGTAAAATCAAATCCCATCCTATTGGGTTACCTCCAACCAAACATCTCAGCAAATTTTCTAAACTTCTATTCACCACCTCTGTCTATCCATCAGTCTGTGGATGATGTGATGAACAGAACTTCAAATCTATCTTCAACTTTTTCCACAATGTCCGCCTGAAGTATCCAACAAATTTAGTATCTCGATCTGAAACTATGGTCTTTGGCAAACCATGTAGTCTCACCACTTCTCTAAAAAACAATTATGCTACATGAACAACATCATTAGTCTTCTTGTAGGGAATGAAATGTGTCATCTTCGAAAATCTATCAACTACTACAAAAATTGAATCATGTCCCCGCTGAGTCCTTGGTCAACCAAGAACAAAGTCCATACTGATATCCTCCCAAGGCTTCTCTGGTATAGGTAATGGCTGATATAACCCTGTATTCTACTTCACTCCCTTCGCCATCTGACATAATCTGCAACTCTGTACAAACTTCTTCACATCTTGCTGCAACTGTGGCCAATAATAATTTTCACCAACCAAATCAAGGGTTTTATCACGACCAAAATGTCCAGCCAATCCTCCACTATCCTTCTCTTTGATGAGATTCTCCCTCATAGAATTTCTTGGAATGCACAACTGACTCCCTCTGAATAGCATATCATCCTGGATGATGAAATCTAGCCATTTCATCCTATCTAGAGTAACAGACTCTTTACAAGCTTTCCAAGTTCCACCAAAATCAGGATCCTCTGGGTACAAATTTTTGAGTTTCTTGAACCCAACCACTTCAATCTGCATCTCTGTCAGCAATATTTGCCTTCTGCTAAAAGCATCTATGACCCTATTAGACTTTCCACTCCCGTGTTTCAAAACAAATGTATAACTCTACAAAAAGTCAACCCATTTCAAATGCCTCTGATTCAACTTTCCTTGACTATTCAAATATTGCAAAGCTTAATGATCAGTATAGAAAATAAACTCTTTAGGAAGAAGATAATGTCTCCACTTCTTTAATGCCTGAACTATAGCATAAAATTCCTAATCATAAACATAATACTTCCTCTTGGCATCATTTAACTTCTCACTAAAATACGCAACAGGTTTACCTTCTTGGCTCATAACAGCTCCTATTGCAGTGCCACTAGTATCATAATCTACTTGAAACACCTTATTAAACTCTTGAAGTGCTAAAATAGGTTGTTCTGTAACTTTTTGTTTCAACAATTGAAAACTCTTTTCTGCCCTATTAGTCTACTTAAACTCTTTTCTATCCCCCCTCATTGTTTCAGTCAAGGGTCCACAAATATTGCTAAAATTTCTGATAAACTTTCTGTAAAAGTTAGCCAAACCATGAAAAAATCTTACTTCAGTAGCAATCCTTGGAGTAGGCTATTCAGGGATAGCCTGTACCGTCTCTGGATCCATTTTTAGACCTTCTACTGAAACTACAAATCCCAAATACACTAACTCTTTCTTCATCAAACTGCACTTCTTCAAGTTAATCAATAATTTCTCATCTCTCAACTTCTCAAACACCATACGAATATGCATCATATGTTCCTCCAATGTCTTGCTAAAAATTAAAATATCATCTAGGTATACAATGACAAACTTACCCAAAAATTTTTTCAGAACCTCGTTCATGAGCCGGATGAAAGTGCTCGGTGCATTGGTTAGCCCAAAACGCATGACTAACCACTTATATAGTCCTTCCTTTGTCTTGAAGGTAGTCTTCCATTCATCTCCTTCTCTGATCCGAATCTGGTGATATCCACTCTTCAGATCTATCTTTGAGAAATACACAGCTCCACTCAAACAGTCATAATATCATCCATTTGTGACAATGGAAACATATACTTGATTGCGATCTTGTTTATTGCTCTAGAATCTGTACACATCCTCCATTCTCCATTCTTCTTTGGTGCTAATACTATTGGTATAGCACATGGACTCAAGCTCTCCTGAATCAATCCCTTTCGTAACAACTCATGTACTTGACTGTTCAACTCTTCACTTTCTGCTGGTGTCATTCTATGTGTTACCTTGTTTGGCAAACTGGCTTCTGGAATCAAATCCATCTAATGACTGATCTTCCTTACCAATGGTAATCCATTAGGTACATTATCAGATACAATATCCTGAAACTCATTCAACAAATCTGCAACTTCTACAGGTACATCCTCTACTTCTTCTTTACTAGCTTTTGGAATTAAAGGAAAACACACATGCTCATACCTCATACCATCTAAGAATTTTTTTTCATCAACAAATGTTATTCTTGCATTACCACATACCTTTTCTTCGGTCTCCTTCAATGGCTTTAGCTTATGTTGCACTCCATCCTTTGTCAGGGAATAGGTATTCGCACGACCATCATGTACAACATATCTATCAAACTGGCACGGTCTACCCAACAACATATGACATTCATCCATAGATATTATATCACATAGTACCTCATCTTGGTACCCACCGATCTTGAACTTTACCAGGCACTGTTCACTGACCATGACCTTGTGGTCATCCTGCACCCAGGCACTCTGATATGGATGTAGGTGTTTCTATCTCTTAGGCTTCAACTTTGTCACCATCTCTTCTAACACCAAATTGTCAGTTCTTCCACTATTGATAATCACACCACAGCATTTACCTTCACACTTACATCTAGTGCGAAACAAGTTCCTCCTTTGTTCAGGTTCATTCTCACCACTCAGCAGGACTCTTCTATTAATTAGCATTTCTCCTCTTTCAGCGTCTTCAAAATTTGATGATTTGACATCTTCATCTACATGTGCAACTCTGGCCTGGCCTTCATTTCTCTTGTCTGTTCTACCTTGGTGCTGAGGAAATTTAAATGCCCTATGAACTTCTTCTCCACAGTGAAAACATGCTCCAGAGAAGCCTCCTCTTCCAGATCCTTGTCCTCTTCCGCTTCCTCTCCGATCTCTATTATTCTAGTCTTACAAACAATTGCAATTGTTTCCTCTCTGATTGTGGCTGCTACTGGCCTCATCCTTCTTTTTGGGATCTTCATTTTGGCCACCATATGCCCCTCCACCAAATCTTCCACCATGACCTCTTCCATTTTGTTTGCTCTCAAACTTCTTGTTCATCTTTTCCTCTACTTTTAGGGCAAACTAGTATGCCTCCTCAATACTGTTCATTCAAACCAGATTCAACTCCTCCTGAATGCTTGGCCTTAACCCATTAAGGTATTGGGAAACTTTCTCTTTATCAGCTTCTGCATGGCTTGTTCTGATGAGGAGTCGATAGAACACCTCTGTATACTCCTGAATAGATCTTCCTGCTTGCTTCAAACTTTGCATTTTCTTTAATAAGTCAAGCTCATAATCAACAGGAATGAACTGTCACTTTAATTTATCCACCATCCGATCCCATCTTGTGATTTTATCTTTCCCTCTTCTATTTCACTCCAATTGAATCTCTTACCACCAAATCTTCGCATGACCTTTCAGTCTGGTCTTCACAAATTTGACCCTCTCAGGATCCTCAACATCTTCATACTCAAAATATTTCTCACATTCATTGATCCAGTCGATCAATTCTTCTGGGTTAAGATTTTCAGAATATGTAGGAACCTCAATCTTAGGTCTTTTCCCAATCTTGGAAATTGCCTAAAAAAGTCTTTCTTCCTCCTAGTTCACAAATTCAGCTTCTCCTTCTTGATATTCTTCTTCGGCTTCATCCTTGCTTTCATCTCTGAGATTAAGATTTATTCTTCTGTGAATCTGTTCTTGCAATGCTCGCACTTGTCTCTGTAGCTCTCTAACCTCAGGTGTCACAACACCAGCTCTTCCGCCACGTTCTCTTTGTGGAGGCATTTTCGTGAAGCGTGCTAAAATCCTAACCATGATCCTGGTGCAAACTACCTCACAATCGATGATCTGTTTACACACTCAAGAATTCCAGCTCTGATACCACTTGATGAAGGGTGTTCCCCTTAATACCATAAACATATAATAGAAATAGAGTAACAACAACAATAATATGCAAGAACAGAAAATTGGCTTCTTATTATCTCCACAAATGTGGAATTACAAACTTTCAAAATTATAATATGCAAAGCCACATGGGCATTCCCTTACAATATTCTCTAGGACAAAGCCTCGAATCAATACCCAGATCAACTATCTAGAACTGCCCTAGACAACACTACGGGTCTTCTTTATATAGGCAATTTCCACCGCTTGAGAAGGTTCTAGAAATTTAACCCTTAGGGCCGACCAAACTTAGAATTATTTTATTTTACAATTTATTAAATCAAAGTCTGCTCAAAATGAGTTTTCAAACCCAAACATAAATTTTGAAGAAAAATTATTTTTCACCATTTCAGGTGACCCAACTTCCGAAGACCATAAGTCATCGCCCGTTGACCTGATTGGCTATTATAACCCCATTCTGGAAATGCCACGAAGCACTCTATAGGATAAACCAAAACAAAGCACCTGTCACCCAAATTTTCAACCTCATCCGAGGCCTTTAAATCCTTCAAAACTAAGTTCAAAATTTTTATACCCTACTGCCAATACCAAAAATCTTCAATATCTTCAAAACTACACCTGATCTAGCCATGAAACTTTGCTAGCAGGTAGATATGACTGAGATGAACCTCCATATGTAAAATCAGACATTCCAAGATCGTAAGACCAATTTACTAAACATAGCAAGTTTTCATAAATAGCAACTCTGCACAAGATAGCCCTTATTGAATACAAAAACAAAAATATTTTTGGGTGATGCAAGATTGCTCTTACACCCAGGATGCTCTTGCATCAGACACCCGGGGTAATTTGAGAAGTGTTCCTATCATGACTCAGGTGTGTAGAGGAAAACCAAGATAGTTAACCTCCTCCTTTGTTAGCCATGATGAATCTTCAATAGGTCATCCTTTCCATTTGACCAAATACTCTTCATATGTCATGTTCCTTGTGCTTCTGCCAACATGATTGTCTAGTATGTCTTTAATCTCCTTGATATCTAAACTGGTTGATGGAATACTCCATTGTGCTGTTGCAACCTCATCTTCAACACCTCCTTCATGATAATCTATCAAATCTGAAATGTTAAACACAGGTGAAATATTCAGCTCAATAGGCAATTCTACCTCATATGCATTTCCTGAATCATGCTTCTTCAGTATCTTACATGGCCCAAACTTCTTCATTTTCAACTTGTTATATGTACCAACCAAAAATCGCTCCTTCCACAAATGAACCATGACTTCATCTCCAACCTGAAATTCCTTATGTCTCCTTTTCTCATCTGCCTTAGCCTTATACTGTTCATTCATCTTAGTAATATGCTTCCTCACCTCCTGATGGATGTTCTTCAAGTGTTCTAAAAAATCCTTAGCTTCAGCTCTGCTTATTTCTCCTTTATCTATCTTTCTGAATTCAAATATATTTCTTGGAGTACTTCCATATACAATTTGGAGTGGTGATTTACCAGTGCTCCTATTGACAAAATTATTGTATGCAAATTCTGCCTGTGGTAAAATCAAATCCCATCTTATTGGCTTATCTCCAACCAAACATCTCAGCAAATTTTCCAAACTTCTATTCACCACCTCTGTCTGTCCATCAGTCTATGGATGATGTGATAAACTGAACTTCAAATCTTTCTTCAACTTTTTTCACAATGTCTGCCAGAAGTATCCAACAAATTTAGTATCTCGATCTAAAACTATGGTCTTTGACAAAGCATGTAGTCTCACCACTTCTCTGAAAAACAATTCTACTACATGAACAACATCATTAGTCTTCTTGTAGGGAATGAAATGTGCTATCTTCAAAAATTTGTCAACTACTACAAAAATTGAATCATGTCCCTGCTGAGTCCTTGGTAAACCAAGAACAAAGTCCATACTGATATCCTCCCAAGGCTTCTCTGGTACAGGTAATGGCTGATATAACCTTGTATTCTACTTCACTCCCTTCGTCATCTGACATACTCTGCAACTCTGTACAAACTTCTTCACATCTTGCTGTAACTGTGGTCAATAATAATTTTCACCAACTAAAGCAAGGGTTTTATCACGACCAAAATATCCAGCCAATCCTCCACTATGCTTCTCTTTGATGAGATTCTCCCTCATAGAACTTCTTGGAATGCACAAATGACTCCCTCTGAATAGCATATCATCTTGGATGATGAAATCCAACCATTTCATCCTATCTAGAGTAACAGGCTCTTTACAAGCTTTCCAAGCTCCACCAAAATCAGGATCATCTAGGTACAAATTCTTGGGTTCCTTGAACCCAACCACTTCAATCTGCATCTCTGTCAGCAATAGTTGCCTTCTGCTAAGAGCATCCATGACCCTATTAGACTTTCCACTCCTGTGATTCAAAACAAATGTATAACTCTACAAAAATTCAACCTATTTCAAATGCCTCTGATTCAACTTTTTTTGACTATTCAAATATTGCAAAGCTTGATGATCAGTATACAAAAAAAACTCGTTAGGAAGCAGATAATGTCTTCACTTCTTTAATGCCTAAACTATAGCATAAAATTCTTAATCATAAACAGAATACTTCCTCTTGGCATCATTTAACTTCTCACTAAAATACGCAATAGGTTTACTTTCTTGGCTCATAACAGCTCCTATTGCAGTGCCACTAGCATCACAATCTACTTGAAACACCTTATTAAAATTTAGAAGTACTAAAATAGGTTATTTTGTAACTTTTTGTTTCAATAATTGAAAACTTTTTTCTTCCCCATTAGTCCACTTAAACTCTTTTATATCCCCCCTCATTGTTTCAGTCAAGGGTCCACAACTGCTGCTAAAATTTCTGATAAACTTTCTATAAAATCTAGCCAAACCATGAAAAGATCTTACCTTAGTAGCACTCCTAGGAGTAGGCCATTCAAGGATAGCCTGTACCTTCTTTGAGTCCATTTTTAGACCTTCTACTGAAACTACAAATCCCAAATACACTAACTCTTTCTTCACAAAATTGCACTTCTTCAAGTTAATCAATAATTTCTCATCTCTCAACTTCTCAAACACCATATGAGTATGCATCATATGTTCCTCCAATGTCTTGCTGAAAATCAAAATATCATCTAGGTAAACAATGACAAACTTACCCAAAAATTCTTTCAGAACCTCATTCATGAGCTGCATGAAAGTGCTCGGTGCATTGGTTAGCCCAAAAGGCATAACTAACCACTCATACAGTCCTTCCTTTGTTTTGAAGGTAGTATTCCATTCATCTCCTTCTCTAATCCAAATCTAGTGATATCCACTCTTAAGATCTATCTTTGAGAAATACACAGCTCCATTTAAACAGTTCATAATATCATTCATTCGTGACAATGGAAAGTTATACTTGATTGTGATCTTGTTTATTGCTCTGGAATCTGTACACATTCTCCATTCTCTATTCTTTTTTAGTGCTAATACTATTGGTATAGCACATGGACTCAGGCTCTCCCAAATCAATCTCTTTTGTAACAACTCATGTACTTATTTGTTCAAGTCTTCACTTTCTGCTAGTGTCATTCTGTGTGTTGCCTTGTTTGGCAAACTGGCCCCTAGAATCAAATCCATCTGATGACAGATCTTCCTTATTGGTGGTAATCCATCAGGTACATTATCAGATACAATATCTTGAAACTCATTCAACAAATTTGCAACCTCTACAGGTACATCCTCTACTTCTTTACTAGCTTTTGGAATTAAAGCAAAACACACATGCTCATGCCTCATACCATCTAGAAATTTTCTTCCATCAACAAATGTTATTCTTGCATTACCACATACCTTTTCTTCGGTCTCCTTCAATGGCTTTACCTTATGTCACACTCCATCCTTTATCAGGGAATAGGTATTCACATGACCATCATGTACAACACATCTGTCAAACTGCCATGGTCTATCCAACAACATATGACATGTATCCATAGATATTATATCACATAGTACCTCATCTTGGTACCCGTCGATCTTGAACTTTACCAGGCACTATTCACTGACCATGACCTTGTGGTCATCCTGCACCCAAGCAATCCGATATGGATGTGGGTGTTTCTGTCTCTTGGGCTTCAACTTTATCACCATCTCTTCTGACACCAAATTGTCAATGCTTCCACTATCGATAATCACATCACAGTATTTACCTTCACACTTACATCTAGTGCAAAACAAGTTCCTTCTTTGTTCAGGTTCATTCTCACCACTCAGCAGGACTCTTCTATTAATTAATGTTTCTCCTCTTTCAGTGTCTTTAGAATTTGATGATCTGACATCTTCATCTACATGTGCAACTCTAGCCTGACCTTCATTTCTCCTGTCTGTTCTGCCTTGGCACTGAGGACATTCAAATGCCCTATGACCTTCTTCTCCATAGTGAAAACATGCTCCATGGAAGCCTCCTCCCACAGATCTGTGTCCTCTTCCTCTTCCTCTCTAATCTCTATTATTCTAATCTTGGAAATGATTGGAATTATTTCCTCTCTGATTGTGGCTACTACTAGCCTCATCTTTCTTTTTCAGATCTTCATTTCAGCCACCATATGACCATCCACCAGATCTTCCACTATGACCTCTTCTATTTTGTCTAGTCTCAAATTTCTTGTTCAGATTTTCCTCTACTTTTAGGGCAAACTGGTATGCCTCCTCAATACTATTCATTCAAACCAAATTCAACTCCTACTGAATGTTTGGCCTTAACCCATTAAGGTATCGGGCAACTTTCTCCTTATCAGTTTCTGCATGGCCTATTCTGATGAGGAGTCAATAGAACTCCTTTGTATACTCCTAAACATATCTTCCTTCTTGCTTTAAACTTTGCATTTTCTTTAGTAGGTCAAGCTCATAATCAACAGGAATGAACTGTCACTTCAATTTATCCACCATCCGATCCCATCTTGTGATTTTATCTTTCCCTCTTCTATTTCACTCTAATTGAATCTCTTGCCACCAAATCTTCGCATGACCTTTTAGTCTTGCCTTCGCAAATTTGACCCTATTAGGATCGTCAACATCTTCATACTTAAAATATTCCTCATATTCATTGATCTAATCGATCAATTCCTCTAGGTTAAGATTTCTAGAAAATGTGGGAACCTTAATCTTAGGTCTTTTTCCAATCTTAGAAATCACCTGAAAAAGTCTTTCTTCCTCCTGGTTCACAACTTCGGCTTCTCCTTCTTGATATTCTTCTTCGGCTTCATCCTCACTTTTGTCTCTGACATTAAGAATCATTACTCTATGAATCTCTTCTTGTAATGCTCACACTTGTCTCTGTAGCTCTCTAACCTCATGTGTCACAACACCAGCTCTTCCACCATGTTCTCTTCATGGAGGTATTTTCACGATGCATGCTGAAACCCTAACCACGATCCTGGTGCAAACTACCTCATAGTCGGCGATCTGTTTACACACTCAAGAATTCCTACTCTGATACCACTTGATGAAGGGTGCTCCCTTTAATACCATAAACATAACAAAAATAGAGAAACAACAATAATAATATGCAAGAATAGAAAATTGGCTTCTTATTATCTCCACAAATGTGGAATTACAAACTTTCAGAATTACAATATGCAAAGCCACATGGGCATTCCCTTACAATATTCTATAGGACAAAGCTCTGAATCAATACCCAGAACTGCCCTAAACAACACTATAGACCTTCTTTATATAGGCAATTTCTGCTGCCCGAGAAGGTTCTAGAAATTTAGCCCTTAGGGCCGACCAAACTTAAAATTATTTTATTTTACAATTTATTACATCAAAGTTGGCTCAAAATGAGTTTTGAAACCCAAACATAAATTTTGAAGAAAAATTATTTTTCGCCATTTCAGGTCACCCAACTTCCGAAGACCATAAGTCATCACCCATTGACCCGATTAGCTATTATAACCACATTCTGAAAATGCCACGAAGCCTTCTATAGGCTTGACTTGTGTAAAATGCCCATCACCCAAATTTTCAACCTCATCCGAGGTCTCTAAAGCCTTCAAAATTGAGTTGAAAGTTTCTATACCTTGCTGCCAATAATGAAAATCTTCAATATCTTCAAAACTACACCTGATCTAGCCATGAAACTTTGCTGGTAGGCTGATATGACTGAGATGAACCTCCATATGTAAAATTAGACATTTTGAGATCGTAAGACCAATTTACTAAAAATAACAAGTTTCCATAAATAGCAACTCTGCACAAGATAGCCCTTATTGAATACAAAAATAGAAATATTTTTGGGTGATGCAAGATTTCTCTTACACCCAGGATGCTCCTGCATCAGACACCCGAGGTAATTTGAGAAGTGATCCTATCATGACTCAGGTGTGCAGAGGAAGACCAAGATGGTTAACCTCCTCCTTTGTTAGCCATGATGAATATTCAATAGGTCATCCTTTCCATTTGCCAAATACTCTTTATATGTCTCGTTCCTTGTGCTTCTGCCAACATGATTGTCCAGTATGTCTTCAATCTCCTTGATATCTGAACTGGTTGTTGGAATACTCCATTGTGCTGCTGCAACCTCATCTTCAACACCTCCTTCATGATACTCTATCAAATCTGAAATGTTAAATACAGGTGAAATATTCAGCTCAGTAGGCAATTATACCTCATATGCATTTCTTAAATCATACTTCTTCAGTATCTTACATGGCCCAAACTTCTTCATTTTCAACTTGTTATATGTACCAACTAGAAATCGCTCCTTCCACAAATGAACCATGACTTCATCTCCAACCTAAAATTCTTTATGCCTCTTTTTCTCATCTGCCTTAGCCTTATACTGTTCATTCATCTTGGTAATATGCTTCCTCACCTCCTCATAGATGTTCTTCAAGTGTTCTGCAAAATCCTCAGCTTCAGCACTGCTTATTTCTCCTGTATCTATCTTTCTCAATTCAGATGCATTTCTTGGACTACTTCCATATACAATCTAGAATGGTGATTTACCAATGCTCCTCTTGAAAGAATTATTGTATACAAATTTTACCTGTGCTAAAATCAAATCCTATCTTGTTGGCTTATCTCCAAACAAACATCTCAGCAAATTTCTCAAACTTCTATTCACCACCTCTATCTATCCATCAGTCTGTGGATGATGTGATGAACTGAAATTCAAATCTGTTTTCAACTTTTTCCATAATGTCCGCCAAAAGTATCCAACAAATTTTGTATCTTGATTTGAAACTATGGTCTTTGGCAAACCATGTAGTCTCACCACTTCAATGAAAAACAATTCTGCTACATGAACAACATCATTAGTCTTCTTGCAGGGAATGAAATATGTCATCTTTAAAAATCTGTCAACTACTACAAAAATTGAATCATGTCCCCGCTGAGTCCTTTGTAAACCAAGAACAAAGTCCATACTGATATCCTCGCAAGGCTTCTCTAGTATAGGTAATGGCTGATATACCCTTGTATTCTGCTTCACTCCCTTCACCATCTGACATACTCTGTAACTCTATAGAAACTTCTTCACATCTTGCTGCAACTGTGGCCAATAATAATTTTCACCAACCAAAGTAAGGGTTTTATCACGACCAAAATATCCAACCAATCCTCCACTATGCTTCTCTTTGATGAGATTCTCCCTCATAGAACTTCTTGGAATGCACAACTGACTCCTTGTAAATAGCATATCATCCTAGATGCTGAAATCCAGTGATTTCATACTATCTAGAGTAACTGGCTCTTTATAAGCTTTCCAAACTCTACCAAAATCAGGATCCTCTAGGTACAAATTTTTGAGTTCCTTGAACCCAACCACTTCAATCTGCATCTCTGTCAGCAATAGTTGCCTTTTGCTAAGAGCATCCATGACCCTATTAAACTTTTCACTCCTGTGTTTCAAAACAAATGTATAACTCTACAAAAACTCAACCCATTTCAAATGCCTCTGATTCAACTTTCCTTGACTATTCAAATATTGTAAAGCTTGATGATCAGTATACAAAACAAACTCCTTAAGAAGTAGATAATGTCTCCACTTATTTAATACTTGAACTATAACATCAAATTCCTGATCATAAACAGAATACTTCCTCTAGGCATCATTTAACTTCTCAGTGAAATACCCAACAGGTTTACCTTCTTGGCTCATAATAGCTCCTATTGCAGTGCCACTAGTATCACAATCTACTTGAAATACCTTATTAAAATCTAGAAGTGCTAAAATAGGTTGTTCTATAACTTTTTATTTCAACAATTGAAAACTTTTTTTTTCCCCATTAGTTCACTTAAACTCTTTTCTATCCCCCCTCATTGTTTCATTCAATGGTCCACAAATACTGCTAAAATTTCTGATAAACTTTCTGTAAAAGCTAGCAAAACCATGAAAAGATCTTACCTCAATAGCACTCTTTGGAGTAGGCCATTCAAAGATAGCCTGTACCTTCTCTGGGTCTATTTTTAGACCTTCTACTGAAACTAAAAATCCCAAATATACTAACTCTTTTGTTCACAAAACTGCACTTCTTCAAGTTAATCAACAATTTCTCATCTCTCAACTTCTCAAACACCATATGAATATGCATCATATGTTCCTCCAATGTCTTGCTAAAAATCAAAATATCATCTAGGTAAACAATGACAAACTTACCTAGAAATTATTTCAAAACCTCGTTCATGAGCCACATGAAAGTGCTCGGTGCATTGGTTAGCCCAAAAGGCATGACTAACCACTCATATAGTCTTTCCTTTGTCTTGAAGGTAGTCTTCCATTCATCTCCTTTTATGATTTGAATCTAATGATATCCACTCTTCAGATCTATCTTTGAGAAATACACAGCTCCACTCAAACAGTCCATAATATCATCCATTCGTAACAATGGAAACCTATACTTGATTGTGATCTTGTTTATTCCTTTATAATCTGTACACATCCTCCATTCTCCATTTCTTCTTTGGTGCTAATACTACTAGTATAGCACATGGACTTAGGCTCTCTGGAATCAATTTCTTTTGTAACAACTCATGTACTTATCTGTTCATGTCTTCACTTTCTGCTGGTGTCATTCTGTGTGTTGCCTTGTTTAAAAAATTGGCTTTTGAAATCAAATCCATCTGATGACTGATCTTCCTTACCAGTGGTAATCCATTAGGTATATTATCAGATACAATAGCTTGAAACTCATTCAACAAATCTACAACCTCTATAGGTACATCCTCTACTTCTTCTTTATTAGATTTTGAAATTAAAGAAAAACACCCATGCTCATGCCTCATACCATCTAGGAATTTTTTTCCATCAACAAATGTTATTCTTGCATTACCACATACCTTTTCTTCGGTCTCCTTCAATGGCTTTAGCTTATGTCGCACTCCATCCTTTGTCAAGGAATAGGTATTCGCACGACCATCGTGTACAACACATCTATCAAACTACCATGGACTACCCAACAACATATGACATGCATCCATAGATATTATATCACATAGTACGTCATCTTGGTACCTGCCGATCTTGAACTTTACTGGGCACTGTTCACTGACCATGACCTTGTGGTCATCCTGCACCTAGGCAATCCAATATGGATGTTGGTGTTTCTATCTCTTGGGCTTCAACTTTGTCACCATCTCTTCTGACACTAAATTGTCAGTGCTTCCACTATCGATAATCACATCACATCATTTACCTTCACACTTACATCTAGTGCAAAATAAGTTCCTCCTTTGTTCAGGTTCATTCTCACCACTCAGCATGACTTTTTTGTTAATTAGCATTTTTCCTCTTTTAGCATCTTTAGAATTTGATGATCTGACATCTTCATCTACATGTGCAACTCTGGCCTGGTTTTCATTTCTCCTGTCTATTCTACCTTGCCACTGAGGACATTCAAATGCCTTATGACCTTCTTCTCCATAGTGAAAACATGCTCCACGGAAGCCTCCTCTTCTAGATCCTTGTCCTCTTCCTCTTCCTCTCTGATCTCTATTATTTTGATCTTGGAAATGATTGGAATTGTTTCCTCTCTGATTGTGGCTACTACTAGCCTCATCTTTCTTTTTTAGATCTTCATTTCGCCCAGCATATGACCGTCCACCAGATCTTCCACCACGACCTCTTCCATTTTGTCTGCTCTCAAAATTCTTGTTCATCTTTTCCTCTACTTTTAGGGAAAACTGGTATGCCTCCTCAATACTGTTCATTCGAACCAAATGCAACTCCTCCTAAATGCTTGGCCTTAACCCATTAAGGTATCGGGAAAATTTCTCCTTATCAGCTTCTGCATGACCTGTTCTGATGAGGAGTCGATAGAACTCCTTTGTATACTCCTGAACAAATCTTCCTGCTTGCTTCAAAATTTATATTTTCTTTAGTAGGTCAAGCTCATAATCAACAGGAATGAACTGTTATTTCAATTTATCCACCATCTGATCCCATCTTGTGATTTTATTTTTCCCTCTTCTATTTCGCTCCAATTGAATCTCTTTCCATAAAATCTTCCCATGACCTTTCAGTCTGGCCTTCGCAAATTTGACCCTATTAGGATCCTCAACATCTTCATACTCAAAATATTCCTCACATTCATTGATCTAGTTGATCAATTCCTCTGGGTTAAGATTTCCAAAAAATGTAGGAACCACAATCTTAGGTCTTTTCCTAATCTTGAAAATCACTCGAAAAAGTCTTTCTTCCTCCTGGTTCACAACTTCAGCTTCTCCTTCTTGATATTCTTCTTCAGCTTCATCCTCGCTTTCATCTCTGACATTAAGATTCATTCCTTTACAAATCTCTTCTTGCAATGCTCACACTTGTCTCTACAAATCTCTAAGCTCAGGTGTCACAACACCATCTCTTCCGCCACGTTCTCTTCATGAAGGCATTTTCGCGATGTGTGTTGAAACCCTAACCATGATCCTGGTGCAAACTACTTGACAGTTGAGGATCTATTTACACACTCAGAAATTCCTAGTCTGATACCACTTGATGAAGGGTGTTCCCCTTAATACCACAAACACATAACAGAAAATAGAGAAAAAACAACAATGATATGCAAGCACAAAAAAATGGCTTCTTATTATCTCCACAAATGTGAAATTATAAACTTTTAGAATTACAATATGAAAAGCCACATGGGCATTCCCTTACAATATTCTGTAGGACAAAGCCTCGAATCAATACCCAGATCTACTACCTAGAACTGCCCTAGACAACACTACGGGCCTTCTTTATATAGGCAATTTCCACCGCCCAAGAAGGTTCTATAAATTTAGCCCTTAGGGCCGACCAAACTTAGAATTATTTTATTTTACAATTTATTACATCAAAGTTGGCTCAAAATGAATTTTGAAACCCAAACAGAAATTTTGAAGAAAAATTATTTTTCACCATTTCAGGTGACCCAACTTCCGAAGACCATAAGTCGTCACTTGTTGACTCGATTGGCTATTATAACCACATTCTAGAAATACTATGAAGTGCTCTACAGGCTTGACTTGCGCCAAGTGCCCCTCACGCAAATTTTCAACCTCATCCGGGGCCTCTAAAGCCTTCAAAACTGAGTTTGAAGTTTCTGTACCCTGCTGCCAATACTGAAAATCTTCAATATCTTCAAAACTACACCTGATCTAGCCATGAAACTTTGCTGGTAGGTTGATATGACTGAGATGAACCTCCATATGTAAAATCAGACATTCTGAGATCCTAAGACCAACTTAATAAAAACAACAAGTTTCCATAAATAACAACTCTGCGCAAGATAGCCCTTATTGAATACAAAAATAGAAATATTTTTTGGTGACGCAAGATTGCTCTTACACCCAGGATGCTCCTGCATCTGACACCCAGGGTAATTTGAGAAGTGATCTTCTCATGACTCAGGTGTGTAGAGGAAAACCAAGATGATTAACCTCCTCCTTTGGTAGCCATGATGAATCTTTAACAGGTCATCTTTTCTATTTGACCAAATACTCTTCGTATGTCATGTTCCTTGTGCTTTTGGCAACATGATTGTCTAGTATGTCTTCAATCTCCTTGATATCTGAACTGGTTGCTGGAATACTCCACTATGCTACTACAACATCATTTTCAACACCTCCTTCATGATACTCTGTCAAATTTGAAATGTTAACCACAGGTGAAATATTCAGCTCAGTAGGTAATTCTACCTCATATGCATTTCCTGAATCATGCTTCTTCAGTATCTTACATGGCCCAAACTTCTTCATTTTCAACTTGTTATATGTACCAACTAAAAATCACTCATTCTGCATATGAACCATGACTTCATCTCCAACCTAAAATTTTTTATGCCTCCTTTACTGATCTGCCTTAACCTTATACTGTGCATTCATCTTGGTAATATGCTTCCTCACCTCCTCATAGATGTTCTTCAAGTGTTCAGCAAAATCCTCAGCTTCAACACTACTTATTTTTCCTTTATCTATCTTTCTCAATTCAGATGCATTTCTTGGACTACTTCCATATACAATCTAGAATGGTGATTTACCAGTGCTCCTATTGACAAAATTATTGTATGAAAATTCTGCCTCTGGTAAAATCAAATCCCATCTTGTTGGCTTATCTCCAACCAAACATCTCAGCAAATTTCTCAAACTTCTATAAACCACCTCTATCTGTCCATCAGTCTGTGGATGATGTAATCAACTAAACTTCAAATCTATCTTCAACTTTTTCCACAATGTCTGCCTGAAGTATCCAACAAATTTAGTATCTCGATCTGAAACTATGGTCTTTGGCAAACAATGTAGTCTCACCATTTCTCTGAAAAAAAATTTTAGTACATGAACAACATCATTAGTCTTCTTGCAGGGAATGAAATGTGCCATCTTCAAAAATCTGTCAACTACTATAAAAATTGAATCATGTCCCCGCTGAGTCCTTGGTAAACCAAGAACAAAGTCCACACTGATATCCTCACAAAGCTTCTCTGGTAGAGGTAATAGCTAATATAACCCCGTATTCTGCTTCACTCCCTTTGCCATCTGACATACTCTAGAACTCTATACAAACTTCTTCACATCTTGCTGCAACTGTTGCCAATAATAATTCTCACCAACCAAAGTAATGGTTTTATCATGACCAAAATGTCCAGCCAATCTTCCACTATGCTTCTCTTTGATGAGATTCTCCCTCATAGAACTTCTTAGAATGCACAACTGACTCCCTCTGAATAGCATATCATCTTGGATGATGAAATCCAGCCATTTCATCCTATCTAGAGTAACAGGCTCTTTACAAGCTTTCCAAGCTCCACCAAAATCAGGATCCTTTGGGTACAAATTCTTGAGTTTCTTGAACCCAACCACTTCAATCTGCATCTCTGTCAGCAATATTTGCCTTTTGCTAAGAGCATTTGTGACCCTATTAGACTTTTCACTCCTGTGTTTCAAAACAAATGTATAACTCTGCAAAAAATCAACCCGTTTCAAATGCCTCTGATTCAACTTTCCTTGACTATTCAAATATTGCAAAGCTTGATGATTAGTATACAAAAAAAACTCCTTAGGAAGAAGATAATGTCTCCACTTCTTTAATGCTTGAACTATAGCATAAAATTCCTAATCATAAATAGAATACTTCCTCTTAGCATCATTTAACTTCTCACTGAAATACGCAACAGGTTTACCTTCTTAGCTCATAACAACTCTATTGCAGTGCCACTAGCATCACAATCTACTTGAAACACCTTATTAAATTCTAGAAGTGCTAAAATAGGTTGTTCTGTAACTTTTTGTTTCAACAATTGAAAATTCTTTTCTGCTCCATTAGTCCACTTAAACTCTTTTCTATCCCCCCTCATTGTTTTAATCAAGGGTCCACAAATACTGCTAAAATTTCTGATAAACTTTGTGTAAAAGCTAGCCAAACCATGAAAAGATTTTACCTCAGTAGCACTCCTTGGAGTAGGCCATTCAAAGATAGCCTGTACCTTCTCTGAGTCTATTGTTAGACCTTCTGTTGAAACTACAAATCCCAAATACACTAACTCTTTCTTCACAAAATTGCACTTCTTCAAGTTAATCAATAATTTCTCATCTCTCAACTTCTTAAACACCATACGAATATGCATCATATGTTCCTCCAATGTCTTGCTAAAAATCAAAATATCATCTAGGTAAACAATGACAAACTTACCTAGAAATTCTTTCAGAACCTCGTTCATGAGCCGCATGAAAGTGCTCGGTGCATTGGTTAGCCCAAAAGGCATGACTAACCACTCATATAGTCCTTCCTTTGTCTTGAAAGAAGTCTTCCATTCATCTCCTTCTCTGATCCGAATCTAGTGATATCCACTCTTCAGATCTATCTTTGAGAAATACACAGCTTCACTCAAATAGTCCATAATATCATCCGTTCGTGATAATGGAAACCCATACTTGATTGTGATCTTGTTTATTGCTCTGGAATCTATACACATCCTCCATTCTTCATTCTTATTTGGTGCTCATACTGCTGGTACAACACATGGACTCAGGCTCTCTCAAATTAATCCCTTTTGTACAACTTATGTACTTGTCTGTTCAACTCTTCACTTTTTGCTGGTATCATTCTGTGTGCTGCCTTGTTTGACAAACTAGCTCCTGGAATCAAATCCATTTGATGACTGATCTTCCTTACCGGTGGTAATCCATCAGGTACATTATCAAATACAATATCTTGAAACTCATTCAACAAATCTACAACCTCTATAGGTACATCCTCTACTTCTTCTTTAGTAGCTTTTGGAATTAAAGAAAAACACATATGCTCATGCCTCATACCATCTAGGAATTTTTTTCCATCAAAAAATGTTATTCTTGCATTACCACATACCTTTTTTTCAGTCTCTTTCAATGGCTTTAGCGTATGTCGCACTCCATACTTTGTCAGGTATGTACAACACATCTGTCAAACTACCATGGTATACCCAACAACATATGACATGCATCCATAGATATTATATCACATAGTACCTCATCTTGGTACCCGCTGATCTTGAACTTTACCAAGCACTATTCACTGACCGTGGCCTTGTGGTCATCTTGCACCCAGGCAATCCGAAATGGATGTGGGTGTTTCTATCTCTTGGGCTTCAACTTTGTCACCATCTCTTCTGACACCAAATTGTCAGTGCTTCCACTATCGATAATCACATCACAGCATTTACCTTCACACTTACATCTACTACGAAACAAGTTCCTCCTTTGTTCAGGTTCATTCTCACCACTCAGTAGGACTCTTCTGTTAATTAGTGTTTCTCCTCTTTCAGTGTCTTCAGAATTTGATGATCTGACATCATCATCTACATGTGCAACTCTAGCTTGGCCTTCATTTCTCCTATCTATTCTGCCTTGGGGATGAGGACATTCAAATGCCCTATGACCTTCTTTTGCAGAGTGAAAACATGCTCCACAGAAGCCTCCTCTTCTAGATCCTTGTCCTCTTCCTCTTCCTCTCTGATCTCTATTATTCTAATCTTGAAAATGATTAGAATTGTTTCCTCTCTGATTGTGGCTGCTACTGGCCTCATCCTTCTTTTTTGGATCTTCATTTCGGCCACCATATGACCATCCACCAGATCTTCCACCATGACCTCTTCCATTTTGTCTACTCTCAAACTTCTTGTTTAGCTTTTCCTCTACTTTTAGGGAAAACTAGTATGCCTCCTCAATACTGTTCATTCAAACTAGATTCAAATCTTCTTGAATGCTTGGCCTTAACCCATTAAGGTATCAGGCAACTTTCTCCTTATCAGCTTCTGCATGACCTGTTTTGATGAGGAGTCGATAGAACTCCTCTATATACTCCTGAACAGATCTTCCTGCTTGCTTCAAACTTTGCATTTTCTTTAGTAGGTCAAGCTCATAATCAACAGGAATGAACTGTCACTTCAATTTATCCACCATCCGATCCCATCTTGTGATTTTATCTTTCCCTCTTCTGTTTCACTCCAATTGAATCTCTTGCCACCAAATCTTGGCATGACCTTTCAGTCTGGCTTTCACAAATTTGACCCTATTAGGATCCTCAACATCTTTATACTAAAAATATTCCTCACATTCATTGATCCAGTTGATCAATTCCTCTGGGTTAAGATTTTCCAGAAAATGTAGAAACCTCAATTTTAGGTCTTTTCCCAATCTTGGAAATCGCCCGAAAAAGTCTTTCTTCCTCTTGGTTCACAACTTTGGCTTCTCTTTCTTGATATTCTTCTTCAGCTTCATCTTCGCTTTCATCTCTAACATTAAGATTCATTCCTCTACAAATCTCTTCTTGCAATGCTCGCACTTGTCTCTGCAGCTCTCTAACCTCAGGTGTCACAACACTAGCTCTTCCACCACATTCTCTTCATGGAGGCATTTTTGCGATGCGTGCTGAAACTCTAAGCACGATCCTGGTGCAAACTACCTCACAGTCAGTGATCTATTTACACACCCAAGAATTCTTACTCTGATACCACTTGATGAAGGGTGCTCCCCATAATACCACAAACACATAACAGAAATAGAGAAACAACAACAATAATATGCAAGAACAAAAAATTGGCTTCTTATTATCTCCACAAATGTGGAATTACAAACTTTCAGAATTACAAAATGCAAAGCCACATGGGCATTCCCTTACAATATTCTGTAGGACAAAGCCTCGAATCAATACCCAGAACTGCCTTAGACAACACTACGGGCCTTCTTTATATAGACAATTTCCACTGCCCGAGAAGGTTCCAAAAATTTAGCCCTTAGGGCCGACCAAACTTAGAATTATTTTATTTTACAATTTATTACATCAAAGTCGGCTCAAAATGACTTCTGAAACCCAAACAAAAATTTTGAAGAAAAATCATTTTTCGCCATTTCAATTGATCCAACTTCCGAAGACCATAAGTCATCGCCCGTTGACCTGATTGGCTATTATAACCCCATTCTGGAAATGCCATGAAGCGCTCTACAGCTTTAACTCACACAAAGCACCCGTCACCCAAATTTTTAACCTCATCCGGGGCCTCTAAAACCTTCAAAACTGAGTTCGAAGTTTCTGTACCCTGCTACCAATACCGAAAATCTTCAATATCTTCAAAACTACACCTGATCTAGCCATGAAACTTTGCTTGCAGGCTGATATGACTGAGATGAACCTCCATATGTAAAATCAGACATTCCAAGATCGTAAGACCAACTTACTAAAAATAGCAAATTTTCATAAATAGAAACTCTGCACAAGATAGCCCTTATTGAATATAAAAATAGAAATATTTTTGGATGATGCAAGATTGCTCTTACACCCAGGATGCTCCTGCATCACATATTCAGGAGTGAGAGTAGTCGTTAACTTATCCATAATGTCCTCCTCTGAAATCTCTTGACCATTGTTTCTGATTCCAACAACTACTTCATTTATCCTTTGATTGTAAGCTCTTATATTTTCCTCAGGTAGCATCTCTAATGCATTGTATCTTTTCTTCCATGTCTTTCTACGTGCATCCTTTTCTTATTTATCTCCTTCAAATATGTCTTCTAGGTGCTTCCATATTTTGTGGGTTGTATCTACCTTTTTTATTTTTGAGAATTCACCATTAGATAGAGAGCTGATAAGGGATAAGGGCTTCTTTAGCAATAGCATTCTGATGAAACAATTCCTTTTTCCTATTAGCAGAATCATCCTTTCCAAGGTCTTCTAAGGTAGGAATCTTGGCTTCTTTGATAGTTACATCAAAAACTTAAAAATCAATGCACTACAAATGAGTCAACATCTCATTCTTCCAATCAAGATAACTCTGTCCGTTGAACTTAGGACTTTCTTTTATGAAGTATGTCATCTGATCAACCTCAAGCTATTAAAATTTCTCTCCGAGGCACTTGGCTCTGATACCAATTGTTAGGAATAGTCCCAAGAGATAACTAAGAGGGGGGGTGAATCGGTTATCTACAAGATTCAATTCTTTATCCAATTAAGTATGCTTTAATATAAATCATAAACACAATGAAAGAAAACTTGAACACAACACCAATATTTTGGTTATGGGGAAACCCAAATAGGTAAAAACCTGGGTGGAAATTAACACCCACTAATATTTTGCACTAGTGTATTATGATCCTTGCTAGAAGATCCTTAACCCTGTTAGGAGTTTCTTTACAATATATTTAGTATAGTAGACTTGGTCAAGGGTCAGACCCTATTAGGAGTCTTTTATAATTGTCCCTATTAGGGGAGAGGATGCACTCTGCGAGAGCACAGTGCTCAAAGGGGTGAAGGCTACAACCTTCTATTTAAAAGATACACACTATAGCTAGATCTTGGTGAACTGTGCTTTGACCTGCTATCTAGATCAGTTCCAATGTATAGAAAAAATAATTTACTTAGTCACATAGACCTTCTTCTGATGGCTCAACACTTCACACACTCTGATCTACTTTGTTGAATCAACTATGAACCTCACTCAAGCAATCACAAATGACTACCTATAAATATCTTTCCTCCAAATGATATAATCAAGTCAACCTGTTAGAACCACCTTGAAATCATATTAGAGAAATCATAAAAAAATTGATAAATATTATGTCGGCTCTACTATACATGCAACATAATCTGGGACCTATCCAATAAGATAATTGTAGATGCATGCTACACACTGTCGGCTCTACCAAAACAAGTGGATGTTTCTCCTCAAGTTGAATTACTTCATGTGCTCTTAACCAAATATCAATAACTCTCCTCTAAGCTTAAATCCAAGGGCACATACCCACAGGATGGGCACAACTATAGAACCAATAAAATCTTTGTCGGCTCTTCTAAACAAACACAAGAAACTGTTACCAGTGAATAGAGACTGCATAACTTCACTTTTACTAAATATCAAACTATGTGGCTATGACTGAAACATCACTAACATGTCTTTAACATATATCCAAGTGTGCAAGGCTCCATGATAACTATATGAACAATCATACACAAAACACTACCTGTTACTCTATCAGGAACACTACTAACACAAGTTGCTATATAACTGTCTGTACTAACAGTTAACCTCTGCGCCCATGATATCATGTCCATGCTTTATATACTAACATATTACTACATAATACTTCCATGCATGCTACTTTCCATATGTTGCCATCAATGACAAACATACAGTCAATACTGGCCTACTGAAAAATCTCCAACATAATGTTCCCCACACTATCAATCACAACTCGAAGCTGGGTGCTATGAATAACATCATCTATAATAAGACCCAATGAAGGAGCTATATTAGGTGCCCTCTGATGAACAATGGCCCTATGTACTAGCCTTTGTCGATCAGCTCAATGAAAAGCATCTCTATCAGCAAGCCTACCATGCCCCTGTCCTAGATGTTTTGGCAAATTAGTGTAATTAACAACCCTCCCTAAACAAACCTCATAAAAAATCTATTGTGCAAAGTACAATGGAATATGGTCATTATTCGGATAATGACCATGAGAAGCTAGAAATCATGGGTATATTAATGCTGATATAGCAAGATCCTCACACCTAGTAACTTGATACCCCTTCACATATTTTTTATCTACATAAAATGGGAAAACTTCCCTATTTCGGGTCACTTTAGGCACTAAAGTCTATACTTTCTTAAGAGAAAGACCAGAGCCAACCTCTTATCTCTTCCTCTCAAGTATGGCCTCTATAATATTTGGGGCATAGGGAGTGGTACCATGAATTTCATCCCTAATGCTAATCAAGCTAGTAAGGATGGACTGACACGTGCTCTTTTAGACACTAGAGCTAGATGGATTATTTATGGATTCTTACAACCATTCAATCTCTCTATTAGTGCATGCAAATAGTTCTGTAGGGTGGATTAGTGCATCTACCATGTGTGATGTGCAATAATATTTTAAATAGATCTAGAATATGTATGTACCTAAAAGATTTTATTTACTATCAAATAAAGTCTACATATATGTACATTTTCCTAATTTAATAAAAAATAAAATTAAACTATGCACATTTCGCTACGTTATTTGAAATTAAAATCAATTACATAAATTACATTTAAATGTAAATTACATTTTAATAGGTCTAATTGGATTTAATTAGGTGCTAATAGGTCGTAAGGGGTCATATTATTCATAATGGGTCTAACATGATCTTAAGGGGACATATAACCTGTCATAGGTCATAGTAGGTTTAATTGCATATAATTATGTCCTAATAGGTCTAATTTGGTCTAATTAGGTCCCAATAGGTCTAATTGGGTCTAATTAGGTGCTAATAAGTCTTAAGGAGTCATATTATTCATAGTGGGTCTAATGGCATCTTAAGGAGTCACATAACCTATTGTAGGTCCTAGTAGGTCTAATTATGTCATATTAGGTTTAATTAGGTATAATAAGGTGAACTAATAGGTCTAATTAGGTCTAATTAGGTGCTAATTGGTCTTAAGGGGTCATACTGCTCATAGTGGTTCTAATGAGGTCTTACAGGGTCATATAACCTATCATAGCTTCTAATGGGTCTAACTAGGTCATAATAGGTTTAATTGAGTATAATTAGGTCTTAATAAGTCTAATTGGGTCTAATTAGATCCAGATAGGTCTAATTGGGTCTAATTAGGTGCTAATAGGTATTAAGGGGTCATCTTACTCGTAGTGGGTCTAATGGGGTCTTAAGGGGTCATATAACCTATCAGAGGTCCTAATACATCACATTAGGTCATAATAGGATTAACTGGGTATAATTAGGTCCTAATGAGTCTTATAAGGTCTAACTAGCTTATAATAGGTCTAATTGGGTCTAGTTAGGTTGTAATAGGTCTTATGGGGTCATATTACTCATAGCGGGTCCAATGGGGTCTTAAGGGGTCATATAACCTATCATAGGTCCTAATAGGTCCAATTAGGTCATAACAAGTTTAATTAGGTATAATTAGGTCTAATTGGGTGTAATTAGGTCCTAATTGGTCTAATTGGGTCTAATTAGGTCATAAAAGCTTTAATTTGGTATAATTATGTCCTAATAGGTCTAATTGGGTCTAATTAGGCACTAATAGGTCTTAAGGGGTCATATTACTCATAGTGGTTCTAATTGAGTCTTAAGGGGTCATATAACCTATCATAGGTCATAATAGGTCTAATTAGGACATAATTGATTTAATTGGGTATAATTAGGTCCTAATAGGTCTAATTTGGTCTAACTAGGTCCTAATAGGTCGAATTGAGTCTATTTAGGTGCTAATAGGTCTTAAGGGGTCATATTACTTATAGTGGGTTTAATGGGGTCCTATTAAGTTTAATAAATAGGTCCCTAATTAGGCACTATTACTATTCAATATTAGTTCATATTACTTATCTTAGGTCATATTACTCACATGTATTAGGTACATTAAATAGTATAATTAGGTATAATTAGGTCTTGTTATGGGTTAATTAGTCTAATTAGGCCTTAGGGGTTATATTATCCATATTAGACCTCATAATAGATCTAATTATGCCTAAGGGACCCTATTGCTCATATTAGGTGTACTAGCATGTCCTATTACTCATGATATTAGGTGTTAATTAGTCTTATTAAAGTTCTAATTAGGTCTTAAGTGGTACTCTTATGTCTTATTACTAAATTTTACAAATTAGGTTATAATAGGTCAGCTATTATATCTAATTAGGTCTTAAGGGGTCCTCTTACTCATATTAGGTATACTTGGGACTAGTTACATGTCTTATTAGGTGTTAGTTGGTCTTATTAGGTCTAATTAGTCTTATCTAGGTCTTATTAGGTATAATTAGTCTTATGAAGTTTAATCGGGTCTTCTTTATGAAATTAGTTTTAATTAGGTTTTGCAATATCATGCTTCAATGTTTCATTAAGACATACCTTGTTTCCTATATACATATGTACATACACATGTATACATAAAAATTTATATATATGTATATATATATATATATATATATATATATATATATATATATATATATATATATATATATATATATATATATATATATATATATATATATATATATATATATATATATATATATATATATATATATATATATATATATATATATATATATATATATATATATATGTATGTATATATATATATGTATGTATATATATATGTATGTATGTATGTATGTACATGCATACATGCACATGTATATATATATATGTATGTATGTATATATATATATGTATGTGTGTATATATATATATATATATATATATATATATATATATATATATACATACATATATACACATATACTTATATATATATATATGTATATATATATATATATATATATATATATATATATATATATATATATATATATATATATATATATATATATATATATATATATATATATATATATATATATATATATATATATATATATATATATATATGCACATATACTATTTATCCATATATCAAAAACTACAAATAATAAAAAATAAAATATGAAAAAACTTAAAAATGGTGTTTGAAAATTCAGACGCCGTCCACGGGTTTCACTGTTGCCAAAAGTGACAGTGAAAGTCACTTTCGATGATTTTATTTACGCCAAACTTTAACTCTAATTCATGACTTTCAATCGAAAGTCAGATGCTAAAGGCTTTCGATCAAAAGTTCTTTATTCACTTTCGTTCGAAAGTGAATAAAGAACTTTCGATCGAAAGTCACTTTTGATCGAAAGTCTTATGTATAAGGAATTTCAATTGTAAGTTTTGTACTTATGATCGAAAGTTCATCATAGTTTCTATCGAAAGTTATTAATGATTTTTGGGCCGAATTTGCTTTTCGGGCCGAATTCCTTCCTCCCAAAAAGTGTAACCCACTATTGTGGGTTCACCCTTACACTAAAGGAAGGTGCATTGCAATGGCTCCATACTCGTGGCTATTCACCAAACTAAACCCTAAAATATGTAAGGAAAGTTAGAAGAAAAAAATAAGTGCCCCCTTAGTAAGATATGTGTTTTAATTTGTTGTTTAGACATTGTTGTGGCTCTATAGTCATTTGCATTCATCATAGCCTCTTCTTGTTTCTATTCTAGGCTTTTATTGTCTCATCTCTTTGGAATACTTTCTGTAATAGCTCATTTGTAATCTATTAGATAATGAATAATCTTACTATATGTATGTGTATGTGTATGTGTATGTGTAGAGGAAAGGGCCCACTATTTGAGTACCTCTTGATTTGGGAACCAATATTTTTGATAATATTGCACCAATAATTATTGTTTTGAAGTTGTTAGTGGTTATAATAACTACCCATGATTGAATGAAATGTGCTCCTTGGATCTAAAAAGAAACCAACCATGTAATGCCACATTAGTAAACCAACTAAACATGAATTAGTGTACAAGTATGGGTCTCACCTTTTTTTGGACCATTTTCCAAACACCTTGGCAAACAAACATGCTGATGTGGCATCATATTTTGATGATGTACCCTTGATAGCTTAGTTATAAGAAGTGGACTTACCAAGTAAGCTACTATAGAACATTAAAACTGATTTAAAATTTCCATGTAGGATTATGAAAATAATGAATTATGGTTGCTCAACTACTAGGTCCTCTCCCTTATATGTGTATGGATATGCATATGCATTGTTAGTAGATTCAAATTTTAACTAATTTGAAGTGATTTTGATGTGAAAGTTGATTATGGCACTTAAATACACCCTTGTAAAAAAAAGTTCAGTGGCCTTGTTTGAGACTAAAACATGAAATCCTACATAATGTCCTAAGAAATGGATTTTATAATATTGTTCATCTACTATCACTAAGTACCTTTGTACATTTTTATCTTACCATAATCAGATTTGATAGGTTTTTCAAGCACCTAGTTTGAGGGTCCAACATAGTTCAACATCTTGCACATTTTTAGAATTGTCTATGTAGTCCACTTTGGGGATTCAATTGTCAGATTCTATTGATTGTCATGTGATGAAAGGACTAGTCTCCAATATTGGCAATATATAAGTCAACCCCCATGCCCATTTTAAAAACCCTAGGACTTCATTTGTAATTTTTACCAAGCTCAAACCATATATAACTTGTTCCACTTTTAAATTTGCACAATGTTATGTCCTCTAGAAGGAAAACCTTTAGTATTAATATTTTGAAGCCAATTAACCATCACAAAGCACCAATTGGTTTCTACAATTGTTCACATGTTAATCTACTACTATGAGAAATTCCATAGAGCTCTAGGATGAGGTTTTTTTCTTCATAGAAAAATCCATATGCAACATATTATTTTTAACATATTATCTACATTTCCATAAAATTCAACTTCCAAACATGTGTCACACTTTTATAAAGGAAAAGACTAACACACCAAAACTATTGAACTTTAATGACATAAAAGTAGCATTTTTGTTTGGAATTTCAAAATGACATAAACTGATGAAATATGTAAAAAATGGATGAAGTTTATGATTATCAGTTTTAATATTTTTTTGCATAAGAATTGGTATGCTTTTATAATTTTGAAAGCTGATTTTTAGTTGCTAAAAAATGCTAAAAATTAGAGGGTCAAGTTCCCACCAAAGAAACTATATGCAAATAACTTTTTCTTCTTCTTATTTCAAAATATGTTACAGTTGACATATATAGCAAGTGCATGAAAAAACAAAAATTGGTTTTTGACCTACATTTTCTCTTTTATGACATTTCAAATTCTAAATCTCCTAAAATTGATAGTTTTAATTTCTCATCATATTTTTCATAACAAATCTAGATCCCAATAAAAATAAAATCTATACATTCTCAAAGAGGAATCTCTCCTCTAGTGAATCATATATTTTTCAAAATTTTCAGATATGATTTACTATTTGTTTCTCTTTCTCAGAATCAACATCTGCTTGACTGTTAAAATACCTTCTGTCAGTATTTTTTAAATACAATATACTATGTCTAATTAAAACACTATAAAATCTATATGAGCATATTCTCGACTCTGATCTCCACAAAAAGGTGTTTTTATATTTTTCAAAAAATATTATTAAAAGAGTAGGAGTTATTGAAACATCATTTTTCTTAAATAATTTTACTTTTTTGGTAATTGGACCCAAATTGGTATAAAACATGCATTTAATAGACATTTCCAATTGAAAATTTTGAAACTTTTATCTAACTTAGCTAGAATGAATCTAGATTGACAATATATTTGACGAAAATTAATGTTTAGTTAGAAATACTCAAATTCAAATGTGTTGATAAGTTAGCGTGAAACATGACACAATTTATACTTTTATTGATGGACAAGTTTTGTGATTAATATAGTACCCTTGGATTAGAATTAGGTAAAATCCCTTTTCATACATGTTCATTGTAGCTCAATAAATTGTCATGCCATATGGAAACTTCTTAGAGAAAGGATTGGTATTTTTTCAAGATTATGATATAGTGGATTTCAAAAGAGTTCCAACATTTCCATTTACAAAAACAAAGAAATGCCCCAATTTGACCACTAATTGCTTATAACTCAAATTTTATCATGTGATCCAACTTTGTAGTTATACTTCCTTGTGAAGAGTCAACATGGTTCTACATTCTTATGGCTCATGGAGGTCATTTTGTCAAATTTTAGAGGTATTTGTGAAGGCCACCTATCATATTTGGGTTAGAATGTAGAGGTGTAAAAAGTCACTTTTAGTGGCCACCCTCTTCATATTCAAGATGCATTTAGAGGCTTGCATTCAGGCCTATGTAAGGTTATAGTATTTAAAAATTAAAATGTTAAGTTAGGTCTTCAAGGAGATCCAACATTCACCTTGAAGTTATCAAGGCATTTTAGTTTAATTTTAAAATATAATTATTATTTAAATAATTTTTTTATTTAAATAATAATATTTTTTGGATTAAGGCAGTAATAGAACCTCATCAACTAAGTGTGAAAGTGGTGAAATACTAAATCATTTTACTGATTTAAATTGTGAAAAATTAAAGTCAAACTTGAAGATTGGAAAGAAAAGGAAGTGGTGATCCCTTTAATAAAATAATTTGTGGGAGTAAAGTTTTATTTGCATTATTGATGCAGGAGCATCCTGGGTGTAAGAGCAATCTTGCGTCACCCAAAAAAAAAAAAATATTTCTATTTTTGTATTCAATAAGGGCTATTTTGTGCAGAGCTGCTATTTATGGAAAGTTACTATTTTTGGTAATTTTCGTATGTGCTCAGAATGATTTGATTTCTTTCTTGGAGGTTCATTTTGGTCATATAACTCTACCAGTAAAGTTTCATTGCCAGATCAAGTGTATATTGGAAGATATTGAAGATTTTCGGTATTGGCAGTAGGGTACAGAAACTTTGAACTCAGTTTTGAAGGCTTTAGAGGCCCCGGATGAGGTCAAAAATTTGAGTGATGGGCACTTGCGCAGGTCAAGCCTGTAGAGCACTTCGTGGCATTTTTGAAATGGGGTTATAATAGCCGATCGGGTCAACTGGTGATGACTTATGGTCTTTGGAAGTTGGGCCACCTGAAATGGCGAAAAATAATTTTCTTCAAAATTTTTGTTCAGGTTTCAAAGGTTATCTTGAGCCGACTATGATGTAATAAAATGTAAAATAAGATAATTCTAAGCTTGGTCGGCCTTATTGGCTAAAAATTCTGGAACCTTCCCAGGCGGTGGAAAATTGCCTATATAAGGAAGGCTGTATTATTGTCTTAGGCAGTTTAGAATAGTTCTGGGTAGTAGATCTGGGTAATAGTTCGAGGCTTTGTCCTACAGAATATTGTAAGGGAATGCCCATGTGGCTTTGCATATTGTAATTCTGAAAGTTTTTAATTCCACATTTGTGGAGATAATAAGAAGCCAATTTTCTGTTCTTGCATATTGTTGTTGTTTCTCTATATCTGTTATGTGTTTGTGGTATTAAGGGGAGCACTCTTCATCAGGTGGTATCAGAGTAGGATTTCTTGAGCGTGTAAACAAATCACCGACTGTGAGGCAGTTTGCACCAAGACCGTGGCTAGGGTTTCAGCGCGCATCGTGAAAATACCTCCACGAAGGGAACGTGGTGGAAGAGCTAGTGTTGTAACACCTGAGGTTAGAGAGCTGCAGAGACAAGTGCGAGCATTGCAAGAAGAGATTCACAGAGGAATGAATCTTAATGTTAGAGATGAAAGCGAGGATGAAGCCGAAGAAGAATATCAAGAAGGAGAAGTTGAAATTGTGAACCAGGAGGAAGAAAGACTTTTTCGGGCGATTTCCAAGATTGGGAAAAGACCTAAGATTGAGGTTCCTACATTTTCTAGAAATCTTAACCCAGAGGAATTGATCAACTGGATCAATGAATGTGAGGAATATTTTGAGTACAAAGATGTTGAGGATCCTGATAGGGTCAAATTTGCGAAGGCCAGATTGAAAGGTCATGCGAAGATCTGGTGGCAAGAAATTCAATTAGAGCGTAATAGAAGAGGGAAAGATAAAATCACAAGATGGGATCAGATGGTGGATAAATTGAAGTGACAGTTCATTCCTATTGATTATGAGCTTGACCTACTGAAGAAAATGCAGAGTTTGAAGCAAGCAGGAAGATCTGTTCAGGAGTATACAGAGGAGTTCTACCGACTTCTCATCAGAACAGGCCATGCAGAAGCTGATAAGGAGAAAGTTGCCCGATACCTTAATGGGTTAAGGCCAAGCATTCAGGAGGAGCTAAATCTGGTTCGAATGAACAGTATTGAAGAGGCATACCAGTTTTCCCTAAAAGTAGAGGAAAAGCTGAACAAGAAGTTTGAGAGTAGACAAAATGGAAGAGGTCGCGGTGGATGATCTGGTGGACGGTCATATGGTGGCCAAAATGAAGATCCAAAAAAGAAGGATGAGGCCAGTAGCAGTTAGAATCAGCGAGGAAATAATTCCAATCATTTCTAGGATCAGAATAATAGAGATCAGAGAGGAAGAGGAAGAGGACAAGGATCTGGAAGAGGTGGCTTTCGTCGAACATGTTTTCATTGTGGAGAAGAAGTTCATAGGGCATTTGAATGTCCTTAGCACCAAGGAAGAACAGACAGGAGAAATGAAGGCCAGGCCAGAGTTGCACATGTAGGTGAAGATGTCAGATCATCAAATTCTGAAGATGTTGAAAGAGGAGAAACGTTGATTAACAGAAGAGTCCTGTTGAGTGGTGAGAATGAACCTAAGCAAAGAAGGAGCTTGTTTCGCACCAGGTGCAAGTGCGAAGGTAAATGTTGTGATGTGATTATTGATAGTGGAAGCACTGACAATTTGGTGTCAGAAGAGATGGTGACAAAGTTGAAGCTCAAGAGACAGAAACACCCACATCCATATCGGATTGCCTGGGTACAGGATGACCACAAGGTCATGGTCAATGAACAATGCCTGGTGAAGTTCAAGATTGGTGGATACCAAGATGAGGTATTGTGTGATATCATATCTATGGATGCATGTCATATGTTGTTGGGTAGACCATGGCAGTTTGACAGATGTGCTGTACATGATGGTCGTGCGAATACCTATTTCCTGACAAAGGATGGAGTGTGACATAAGCTAAAACCATTGAAGGAGACTGAAGAAAAGGTATGTGGTAATGCAAGGATAACTTTTTTTGATGGAAGAAATTTCCTAGATGGTATGAGGCATGAGCATGTATGTTTTGCTTTAATTCCAAAAGCTGGTAAAGAGGAAGTAGAAGATGTTCGTGTAGAAGTTGCAGATTTGTTGAATGAGTTTTAGGATATTGTATCTGATAACGTGCCTAATGGATTACCACCAGTCAAGAAGATCAGTCATCAGATGGACTTGATCCCAGGAGCGAGTTTGCCGAATAAGGTAGCACACAAAATGACACCTGCAGAAAGTGAGGAGTTGAACAGACAAGTACATGAACTGTTACAGAAAGGATTGATCTGTGAGAGTCTAAGGCCCTGTGCTGTACCAGCAATATTAGCACCAAAGAAGAATGGAGAATGGAGGATGTGTACAGATTCCAGGGCAATCACAATCAAGTACAGGTTTCCATTGCCACGAATGGATGATATTATGGACTGTTTGAGTGGAGCTGTGTATTTCTCAAAGATAGATCTGAAAAGTGGATATCATCATATTCGGATCAGAGAAGGAGATGAATGGAAGACTACCTTCAAGACAAAGGAAGGACTATATGAGTGGTTAGTCATGCCTTTTGGGCTAACCAATGCACTGAGCACTTTCATGCGGCTCATGAACGAGGTTCTGAAAGAATTTATGGGTAAGTTTGTCATTCTTTACCTAGATGATATTTTGATCTTTAGTAAGACATTGGATGAGCATATGATGCATATTCGTATGGTATTTGAGAAGTTGAGAGAAGAGAAATTGTTGATTAATTCGAAGAAGTGCAGTTTTGTGAAGAAAGAGTTGGTGTATTTGGGATTTGTAGTTTCAGAAAAAGGTCTAAAAATGGACCCAGAGAAGGTACAGGCTATCCTTGAATGGCCTACTCTGAGGAGTGCTACTGAGGTAAGATCTTTTCATAGTCTAGATAGCTTTTACAGAAATTTTATCAGAAATTTTAGCAGTATTTGTGAACCCTTGACTGAAACAATGAGAGGGGATAGAAAAGAGTTTAAGTGGACTAATGGGGCAGAAAAGAGTTTTCAATTGTTGAAATAAAAAGTTATAGAACAACCAGTTTTAGCACTTTCAGATTTTAATAAGGTGTTTCAGGTAGATTGTGATGCTAGTGGTACTACAATAGGAGCTATTATGAGCCAAGAAGGTAAACCTGTTGCTTATTTCAGTGAGAAATTAAATGATGCCAAGAGAAAATATTTTGTTTATGATCAGGAATTTTATGTTATAGTTCAGGCATTGAAAAAGTGGAGGCACTATCTACTTCCTAAGGAGTTTGTTTTGTATACTGATCATCAAGCTTTGCAATATTTGAATAGTCAAGGAAAATTGAATCAAAGGCATTTGAAATGGGTTGAGTTTTTGCAGAGTTATACATTTGTTTTGAAACACAGGAGTGGAAAGTCTAATAGGGTTGCAGATGCTCTTAGCAGAAGGCAACTATTGCTGATAGAAATGCAGATTGAAGTGGTTGGGTTCAAAGAACTCAAAAATTTGTATCCAGAGGATCCTAATTTTGGTGAAGCTTGGAAGGCTTGTACAGAACCTGTTACTCTAGATAGGATGAAATGGCTGGATTTTATCATCCAAGATGATATGCTATTCAGAGGGAGTCAGTTGTGCATTCCATGAAGTTCTATGAGGGAGAATCTCATCAAGGAGAAGCATAGTGGAGGATTGGCTGGACATTTTGGTCATGATAAAACCTTTGCTTTGGTTGGTGAGAATTATTATTGGCCACAATTGCAACAAGATGTGAAGAAGTTTGTACAGGGTTGCAGAGTATGTCAGATGGTGAAAGGAGTGAAGTAGAATATAGGGTTGTATCAGCCATTACCTATACCAGAGAAGCCTTGGGAGGATATCAGTATGGACTTTGTTCTTGGTTTACCGAGGACACAGCGGGGACATGATTCAATTTTTGTAGTAGTTGACCGATTTTCAAAGATGGCACATTTCATTCCCTGCAAGAAGACTAATGATGTTGTTCATGTAGCATAATTGTTTTTCAGAGAAGTAGTGAGACTTCATGGTTTGCCAAAGACCATAGTTTCAGATCGGGACACTAAGTTTGTTGGATATTTCTGGCGTACATTGTGGAAGAAGTTGAAGATAGATTTGAAGTTCAGTTCATCACATCATCCACAGACTGATGGATAGACAGAGGTGGTGAATAGAAGTTTGGGAAATTTGCTGAGATGTTTGGTTGGAGATAAGCCAATAGGATGGGATTTGATTTTACCACAGGAAGAATTTGCATACAATAATTCTGTCAATAGAAGCACTGACAAATCAGCATTCCAGATTGTATATGGAAGTAGTCCAAGAAATGCATCTAAATTGAGGAAGATAGGTAAAGGAGAAATAAGTAGTGCTGAAGCTGAGGATTTTGCAGAACACTTGATGAACATCCATGGGGAGGTGAGGAATCATATTACCAAGATGAATGCATAGTATAAGGCTAAGGCAAATGAGAAAAGGAGGTATAAGGAATTTCAAGTTGGTGATGAAGCCATGGTTCATTTGCGGAAGGAGCGGTTTCCAGTTGGTACATATAACAAGCTAAAAATGAAGAAGTTTGGACCATGTAGGATACTGAAGAAACATGATTCAGGAAACGCATATGAGGTAGAATTGCCTACTGAGCTAAATATTTCACCAGTGTTTAACATTTCAGATCTGACAGAGTATCATGAAGGAGGTGTTGAAGATGAGATCACAGCAGCACAGTGGAGTATTCCAACAACTAGTTCAGACACTAAGGAGATCGAAGATATACTAGATAGTCATGTTGGCAGAAGCACAAGGAATAGGACATATGAAGAATATCTGGTCAAGTGGAAAGGATGACCTGTTGAAGATTCATCATGGCTGACAAAGGAGGAGGTTAGCCGTCTTGGCTTTCCTCTGCACACCTGAGTCGTGACAGGGTCATTTCTCAAATTACCCTGGGTGTCTGATGCAGGAGCATCTTGGGTGTAAGAGCAATCTTGAGTCACCCAAAAAAAAAAAAAATTTCTATTTTTGTATTCAATAAGGGCTATTTTGTGCAGAGCTGCTATTTATGGAAAGTTACTATTTTTGATAATTTTCGTATGTGCTCAGAATGATCTGATTTCTTTCTTGGAGGTTCATTTTGGTCATATAAGTCTACCAGTAAAGTTTCATTGCCAGATCAAGTGTATATTGGAAGATATTGAAGATTTTCGGTATTGGCAGTAGGGTACAGAAACTTTGAACTCAATTTTGAAGGCTTTAGAGGCCCCGGATGAGGTTGAAAATTTGAGTGACGGGTGCTTGCATGGGTCAATCCTGTAGAGCACTTCATGGCATTTCTGAAATGGGGTTATAATAGCCGATCAGGTCAACTGGTGATGACTTACGGTCTTCGGAAGTTGGGCCACCTGAAATGGCGGAAAATAATTTTCTTCAAAATTTTTGTTCAGCTTTCAAAGGTTATCTTGAGCTGACTATGATGTAATAAAATGTAAAATAAGATAATTCTAAGCTTGGTCGGCCTTATTGGCTAAAAATTCTGGAACCTTCCCAGGCAGTGGAAAATTGCCTATATAAGGAAGGCTGTATTATTGTCTTAGGTAGTTCAGAATAGTTCTGGGTAGTAGATCTGGGTAATAGTTTGAGGCTTTGTCCTATAGAATATTGTAAGGGAATGCCCATGTGGCTTTGCATATTGTAATTTTGAAAGTTTGTAATTCCACATTTGTGGAGATAATAAGAAGCCAATTTTCTATTCTTGCATATTGTTGTTGTTTCTCTATATCTGTTATGTGTTTGTGGTATTAAGGTGAGCACCCTTTATCAATTATTCTTTTTTAGCTAATTAAAGATTTTGATAGCTCATATGAAGGAAGGAATTTCATTAATTTAGTGGGTTTATTTCCACGTGTTTCGAAAATAGAATCTCCACGGGTAAAAAGAAGAATGTTAAAAATGTTTGCAATCTTGTGAGTTGGAGTTTGAGAATTCATAAATTAAGAAACAATGAATAAAGTCTATTGGGTGTATGTAGAAAGATGGTGTGCAAAATATTGGCCACAATAGGAAAAAGAAATCCAAAAAATAATAACATAATCAGATTTTTTAAAATTAGACATAACCTGATTAGGTTATGGCTTGATCATGTTGCCAATGTGCTAGCATCCCTTGCAAGATTTGTGATGTGGCTTAACCACCTCCTATGGATTATATAAGTCTAGGGGTTCTATTAGGCATTGACAGGCCAATACTTTGGTGTAACCACAACCACTCCTTGTAACAAGTTGTATCAGATCCTAGTCATAGATTTGAATCCACACTAGTTGTAGCGAGTAATAGTGGGAGGGGGATTGTTGGTCATGTGTCGGCGTCCCTTATGACATTTGTGACATGACTTAAAAACCTCCTATAGACTCCATAACTCTAGTGGTTTTATCAGGCATTAATAGGTTGATCTTTTGCTGCAATGACAACCACTACTTATAATAGGTGAATACCAAGCCTAGTTATAAAAAAATCAGTCAAATTTTTCACATAGTAAAAATGGGATCATTTTTTTAGTATCATAAAACTCAATCACATTTTGTATAACTTAGAATCATTTCCCCTTGTGACCAAAATAATATTTCAAACCCTTGTTGCAACCTTAGAATAATAAATAAATCTTTTTTGATAGAGAACTTGATTGTATTTTGGCTTGTATAAAATTACCTAGAATTTTTAACTAAATTTCACCATGTTGCACCTCCATAGATGTAAGCATCACATTTTTTTGTTTTCATTTTAAATTGAGTTGTAATAGCATTCTTTTTTATGGATTTTGTATTTTTTACTACATTCATTTTTAGTACTCGAAACACTATCATTTAATAAAATACACAACAACAAAAACAAGTCCCTCATCAAAAAAAAACTTGATGACCCTCAAAATGCTATCTCTCAAAAATAATAAGAGCCTCAAAACCCTCCAGATCTTCTAATATACCCTCTTCAAATGACATAGGAGGATTTGTTAAATCACTTATCACAAAATAAAACCCATTTTTTGGAGATTATGAATAGGTCAAAAACCTCCTAGCATGAGCATCATCCATCCTTAGTTACAACCCTAGAATCAATTGCGAATAGTGCTATAGAAGTATCTACACAAGTTACAAAATTGGGGACATAGATATATTTTGTCCATTCTAGTCTACTGGGTAGTTATATGATGAGGTGAAAAGAAAATTCTTAATTAAAAGTGATATATGTGCTCTTTTCACCAAACCTAAAACCAATGAGTCCTTATGTCTTGATTCAAAGAGGTTTCCTATACATTAGTGTAATCATGCTAGAATGAAAAATGATTTTTTGAATAGGTGCTATATTGTCTTTGATGCAAGGTAGAGTAGGATGAGGGGCCAAAGGAACACCCTAATCACCAACCTCCTTGCAAAATTAACACACGAAAGCTATAACACAAATATGGAGAGACAATGCAGAGTCATCATATATTATTCATCAATAACCTCATACATGTTGGGTTGTAAGGCCTTCCCGGTTACGGCCATATACAATCAGAATGACACTTGGGGTTATTTTGAGATGATTCTAAGAATCATGTAGTAGGTACAACCCAAGATGAATCCAACTCAGATTGTGTAATCCATGAACTATCTTCAATTGGTTTGTTCTTCCACTTTACCAGATACTCCATGTACTCTTTTCCTCTTGTACTTCTATCAACTCTTTTTTTCTAAAATCTGCTCAACTTCTTATGTCTACTTCTTAGGATAATCATTCGGTACTATCATTTCTTCATCAGATTCATGATATTCATACGAGTCTGAAATTTTTAATATAAGTGATATATCCATGTCATCAGGTAACTCAATCTCATAAGCATTTCCACTATCAACCTTCCACAATATCTTGTAGGGACCAAATTTTTTCATTTTGAATTTTCCATACGTTCCAATAGGAAATTTTCCTTTCTCCAAATGAACCCCAACTTCATCCCTAACTATAAAATTATTATGTCTTCTTGATCTATCTGCTATGTCCTTGTATTTCTATTTATTATGTTCCAAATTATTCTTCACTTCCTCATGTAATGTCTTCATGAAATCAACAAATTCTTCTCCTTCAACACTTCTCTTTTCTTCACTAGCAATATTCTTCAAATCTGATATACCTCTTAGTTGTATGCCATTAACAATCTCAAAAGGTATTTTTCTAGTACTCCTATTCACTGAATTATTATATACAAACTCTACTTGTGCCAATATAGAATCCCAATTACTCAGTTTATCTCCAACTAAGCATCTCAAAAAATTACCTAAACTTCTATTTACAACCTCTATTTGTCCATTAGTCTATGGGTGAAATATAGAACTATACCTCAACTCTATACCTAGCTTTTTCGATAGAGTATTCTAGAAGTATCCAATAAACTTACTGTCTCGATCAGAGATGATACTCATCGGTAATCCATGCAATCTGTCAATTTCCTTAAAGAGAAGATCTTCTATATGCACCACATCTAATGTTTTTCTATAGGGTATGCAATGTTCCATTTTAGAAAATCTATCCACAACAACAAATATAGAATCATTACCTCTTACTATCTTCGGTAAGCCAAGAACAAAATCCATACTGATATCAATCCAAGATCTTGAGGAACAAAAATTATTGTATACAATCTAGTATTATGACTTACTCCCTTTGCAACATGACAAACTCCACAACTTTTCACAATTCAGAACATCTTTATACAATTGTAGCCAAAAGTATTTCTCCTTAAGTAAATTCAATGTTTTGTCAATGCCAAAATGTCGAACCAAACTGAGTATGTTTCTCCTTTATCAAATTAGTTCTCATTGATCCTCTTAGTATACATAACTGAATACCTTTAAACAACATACCTTATTGAATGAAATTGTCTTCCCATTTAGTACTCAATTGATATTGAATAGGTACTATTCACTTTCTCCATGGCTCAAAAAAATTAGGGTCAGTTTCATACGAATATTTGATGTCATCAAAACCAAGAACTTCAATTCTCATTTCAGTCATCAAAGATCTTCTTCTACTCAATGCATTAGCAACTCAGTTAGTGACTCCACTCTTATGTTTTATTACAAATGTATATAACTCTACAAATATTCAACCCATTTCATATATCTTTGATTCAACGTATTCTGACTACCCGTATATTGCAAATACTTATGACCCATACACAACACAAATTCACTTAGTATCAAACAATGTCTCTATTTCTTTAGGTCTTGAACAATAGAATACAACTCAAGTGATCATACACAAAATATTTCCTTTTTGCATAATTCAATTTCTCACTAAAGAAATCAACATGTTTACCTTCTTAACTCAAAACAACTCCTATTGCACTACCACTTGCATCACATTCAACTTGAAATACCTTATTTAAATCAGGTAAAGCCAACAGAAGAAATTCAACAACCTTCTACTTCAAAGTCTCAAAATTTTTATTGGCTCCATGTGTCTACTTGAATTATCTTTTATCTTCTCTCAAGGTCTCATTCATAGCATTACAAATTGAACTGAAATTTCTAATGAACTTTCAGTAAAAAATTTCTAAACCATGAAATGATCTTACCTCACTAGAATTTTTAGGTGTAGGCCATTTCAAAATAGCTTCAACTTTCTCAGGATCCATTTTCAAACCATCAAATAAAATTACAAATCCCAAGTATATAATCTCGTCTTTCTTGAAGGAACACTTTTTCAAATTAATCAGCAACTTTTCTTGTTTAAATCTCCACAATACCTATTTAAAGGGAAAAAATTTTCTTCTCTAGTCTTACTGAATATCAAAATGTCATCTAGGTATACAATCACAAATTTACCCAAGAATTTCTTCAAAACCTCATTCATCAATCTCATAAAAGTCCTTGGTGCATTAGTTCAACCAAAAGGCATAAACAACCACTCATACAAACCTCCTCTTTTCTTGAAAGAAGTCTTCCATTCATCCCCTTCTCTAATTCTAATATGATGATATCCACTTTTCAAATCAATTTTGGTAAAATATTTTGCTCCACTCAAACTATCCATTATGTCATCCATTCTCGGTATAGGAAACCTATATTTCACTATTATCTTGTTGATTTCTTTGCAATCAGTGCACATTATCCATTCTTTATTCTTTTTAGGTTCCAATATAGCTAGGACTACACATGGATTCAAACTTTCTCAGATCAAACCTTTTTGCAACAATTCTTGGATTTTTTAGTTAAGTTCTTATTTCTCGGTGGGTGTCAACCGATGTATTGCTCTATTTGGTAAGATAGTACCAAGAATCAGATCCATACAATGATCAATACTTATTTTGGTGGTAAACCACTAGGTACATTATAAAAAATGATCTCTCTGTACTTGGTGAGTATCTTACCAACCTCTTCAGGGATACTATCCATTGTTTTCTCACTCATTTTGTTAGGAATTACAACAAAACATACATCATTATTCTTTAAATCCTTAAAAAACTTTATTCCTTCCATCAAAAAAACTTTCACAAATGTACAAACATTACTAACTAATTCTTCAATCAAAGGAAACAAAATTTCTCTTCTCCCATAAGCCCAAATAGTATATCTATGCAATCTTCCATCATATATAACATGTCTATCATATTACCAATGTCTTCCCAACAAAATATTACAACAGTCCATAGGAATGACATCACATAACACCTTATCATATTACTTGCCAATTTTCAAATTCACATAGCATTTTTCACTTACCAATAGTGTATGCTCATCCTTGATCCATGAAACTTGATAGGGCTTTAGGTGTTTCAACCTTTGCAATTGCAAATTTGCAACCATTTCCTCAGATGCTAGATTCTTCGAACTTCCACTATCAATGATTACCTTCCACACTTTATTAGCAACTTTGAATCTGGTCTTGAACAAACTTTTCCTCACCAGATCTTCCTTATTATTTTCACTCCATAGTGCTCTATTGACCATAAAGTTCTTTTCCTTCTCTTGTTCATTCGGTGAGTCTTCTTGCACCAAAGCATTTATACTATTACCAACATTCTTACATGCATGTGTACACTCAAATGACCTATGTCCTTCTTCTCCACAATTGTAACAAGTTCCTCATAATCTACCTCTTCCATAGCCACCTCGCTAGTTACTATTTCTTCCTCTAGAATAAATTTCACCTTTCCACTCGGTCTTGCATTTATCCTAATTCATTTTATCTTGATCAGATCTATTATTTTTGTTGCCCAAAATTTCATATCTATTCATTTTGGTCATAGGCTAAATTTAATCCTAGATCCTCATGCTTTAAGCCCTATTGAACACCTCCAAAAAATTTCATGGGTTTAGCATCCTTCCCCTGGTCTCTGCAGTGTTTTGTTCTATCTCTGGCATCAATGACCTAGGTAAAAAATTCATAAAAGTAGCCATTGGCCGAAAAGCCCTAAAAAACCCCTTTGGCCTATTATAATTCTTCATTACCTTTTTCGGCCACTAAAGGTCTCCATTTCCCATGTGCATTTTAAGATCATCGGGTCATAAGTTCTCCTATTTCTGGTGGTCTAGCTCTTAACACTTGGTGATTTGGCGAGCAGTTAATGTTTGGCATCGTGGTTTTGGTCTTTGGAGAGGCTAGGTATTGATCAGATCTAATGGTCACCACTATTTTGTATAGTGAAGATGCAAGTGTTTTAAGATCATGGCATAGTGATGGTTGTGATCTTCCTTTGATATAGCACTAGAGGTTGTCGGTGGGTCCACTACCACGTAGTCCAAGGTGTATCCTTCTGATTGGTCAAGGGGCTAGTGATGTGGAGTTGTGTCAGAGTGGGCCCAGTGCACTCTCTTTTTAAGAAGATCTGATGGTTGGCATATGATTGCATGAAATATTCTTGGCCCATGCAATCATACACCCACCGTTGATCTTTCTTTATCTTCGGGCTCTGTCAGGTGGGTCCTCGGGTTATGATGTGCTCACTTTTGATTAGTTGACAGAGGGATGACTGGGATCTGTTAGTGGGACTGTTGTCAAAGGATCTATAGGGATGTTAGTAGATTTAAGATCTATGATTGTCTTATGATCTCATGGAATCTTCTGACCCCATGAGATCATGCAATGACCATTCAATCTTCCAAGTGTTTAGGCTCTGTCATGGGTCCATGTTGCCAAGAAGCACTGATGCACTTGCTTTCGATTGATTGCTGACTATTACAAGTGGCATTTGTTAGTGGGTTGAGTATCTTGAGTGAGGTGGTAGGGAAGAAAGATCTACAGTGGGTGCATGACCTCATGGAATCTTCTGACCCCATGAGATCATGCGACCACTGCCCGAAGAGAATCTCAGTGGGTTGTGGGTTCAATGTGCTAGGTGTTGCTGAGGTGTTCATTTTTTATTAGCTTCTGACTAGTGAGGTGGTGTTTGATTTTTTAGAGGGTTTAAGACTATCACAAGGATGATTTGGGTCATTCATCTTCCAGGAAACTTTGATTGACAGTCACGTTTGAAATTAAACCTGCTAACCATTAATATTTAAATTCAAATATATCTTTATAGAGTTTTGCTAGGGTTTTGATCCAGCAGTCGATTGCGACAAAGTGGGTAGCTCAAATTGAATTCTTTAAGACAGTTGTAGTTGGGAGGATGATTAGAATATCTGATGGCCATCTTTTGCGATTTCTCAAGGTACCATGTCAATTTTCTCTCGCCAAAAAACATTAAAAGGTGGCACCACCTGTATACTTATGTACTTTAATTGCAAACATTCATAGCAAGGCTGAGTTGCAGGGTGGTAGATGGATCAAAGAATCTTGTCTGTAGGTAGATGCAGTACAGAGATGGACATGCAACATGATATCTAATCGGTTGGGATATTTCAAGACACATTTATGATCAGACATGATAGAATTAGGGTTGGATTATTATCTAACAACTTATGTAGCCCTAGTTAGGTTTTTTTTTACTCCTACTTGCATGCAGGGGAGGTGTATATATTGTTTTTGAGAGCTTTTGAAGCTTAGAGTTCACATTTTATAAAGAAGAAAGTTCTCTTTCTTAGAAAGTTATCCATGGCAATTTTTCTTGCACTCTAGTTTTCTACATTCTGTAATCTCCCATTGATTGTTTAGATATTGCAGAGGTATTTTGCGACATCTTTTCTATCCCTATGTTTCCTTGTCTAAATTCTCTCTTATTGAATTGAAGTATTTGAATTTTTTTCAGTGATATCTTAGGGTTCTTGATCCCTCTTTCTTTTTGCAGTCTATGAGTATGCTTGTGAATGATCTGATTTGAATGCTCTTGTGGGTATACTTCCACCCTTGGCAATTTGTCTCATTCTTATACCCAATTGTAGAGGTGAATGTCTATTTGCAGGTTATAGTTTATGTCTAAGTACTTAGGAGTGGTATTGCCTTGTGAAATTGTATCTTTCCCTACATAGAATCTCTCTATTTCAGACCCTTCTATGAAATATTGATGCAAACCTATTTAGTGAGTTATGATCTCCTAGACTTAAGATTGTTTGTTGAGTTCATTCTTTATACTGTAATTCATACCATATTTTCAGTGTATCACCTAGTAGATAGTTTGTTTTTCAAGTCATTTCCCTTTCAGCATTCCCTCTATCCCTTTCCCTCAAAGATTTACTTTTCATGTCAAGAAGTATATTAAGGTGATTATCCAAGAGGAACCAACCTAGAACCTAGAGGTCTCATCTCAGTTAGCATAGGTCCCACACTTGGAGATGATTCCCATGTTATACTAGGTTATCAAGACCAAGAGAGCTTGAAACAAGGGTGCAAACTTAGTGTATAACATTTCTGGCATGCCCGGTGGGACTAGAGTCAAATTTATGTTCAAAGGTGTTGTTGTAGGTCCAAGGATTCAGATTCAAGGATACCTCACCTTGGGCATAACATTTCTGACTATAAAAGAAGTTCATTGATGGAAGATTATGTTATCTCTGATGTACTGATTGCATAATACATACTTTCAAAAGTTTTCTATCAAGTATATCTAGTGACTCCACTGATTTCATAGATCCAAGCTAAATTGTTCAAATTTTATGAGAAAGATTGAGACTAGAAGCTCAAAGCCTACCAAATTTTTAGAGTTTCCCTTAAAAAGAGGCTACAAAGGGAGACCAACTTAGAGAACATCTCCTGGAAGGAGAGTACAGTCTACACCACTAGATACTTCAGAAAGGAGACCTTTTCCCTTTCATCTCAGAAGAAGAGGAAGATCTCTAACTAGAGATCTAGAAGAAGATTTAAATCTAGCATCAAGTACAACTCATACAGTTGTCACTCAATGAGTTTCAGTCCCTACAATGGCTAGACATTTTTCTTTTTCACCTTTCAACCAAGGGAGTCCATTAGCCTTTGCTCAACATCATGATGTGCCCTTGGTGGCACTAAAGAGTCTACCTAATTTCATAGGTGAGGGAAAAACCACAAATTTTGAGCACATAAGAGATGTGACCACCATTTGCAGTATACATAACATAACTCAAGAAGATGTGGCCACCAAACTATTAGTAGCCTCTCTCAAAGGTAAGGCTCTTGAATGGTTTAGAACTTTAACTGTTGGTTCCATTACTTCATGGGATGAATTGGGAGATGCATTGAGTAAATATTTTGAGGATAAATCAGACAACCTATCTTTGGTTGAACAGTTGACAACCATTAAAGGAGACCCTCAAGAACAAATGACAGATTATAATAATAGATTCCTCAAGACATGGAATAGAATTCCAATCTCAGTGAGGCCATCAGCTGACCATACTTTCTTATACTTCTTGCAAAGTTTGAATGGTCATATCTCTATCATGATCCAATCCATGGGTGGTGTTAGGTCAATTTTTTTTCATTGCAAAATCCTTTGTAATTGGCCTATTCCCTGCAATGTTTTTATTTTGCTGTCCTGCCGTGCCTGCAATCTTAGTCTTGACTTGCAATGAAAATCCTTAGTGTTTCACGGTATCTGTGTCCTACCCCTGGTAGTTTATGTTATCACCTGGCCCTAGTTCAAACTGCATCTCCTAATCCACAAAACCTAGAAAGATTTTTGAATCCTAGGGTCCACGGGAAGCATTTTAAATTTCTGCCACAGTGTTGAAAACATACTATGTTTTCAAAAATCCATGTTGTTTTCAAGCTTTTTGGCCTGCATAAAAGCCCATGTTGTTTTTGGCTTCTTTGTTTGCCTTTGTGTCATGTTGAAAAATTTGTGTGTTTTCGATCTTTCACAGAAAACACTATGTGTTTTTGACCTTGCCTATCTTCTTTTCTGCCAGCTCTCCTTGTTCTTTGTCTTAACCGCACAAGTGTGACCATGTGGCACCAGAGGGAGGAGATCAATGGTCAGCATGTGATCGCATGGAATATTCCTTACCCATGTGATCATGCACCTATCGTTGATCTTATCTGTTCCAACGTTGCTTCCATTTGGTGAGCCCAAATTTTCAAAGGCTTCTTCCCTATTGGCTGTCGCATGGCCACATGTCAGACTTTTCTGACATGCAATCATGCGACCATTCACCACCTATTTGTGTGGGTCCCATTTTGGTAAGGCTACTTGGAGGTTTACTTGTTTAAGTGTGCAAGTCTGATGGTGGTGGGACCTGGTCTTCAGATTTGGCAGGGGGTCCTGACGTGTCAGAAGATCAATGGTTGTCGTTAAAGCGCGAAGGATGTGTTAGGGCCATGCACTTTTGCAATAACTATCTGATCCCCTAGATGGTAAGGCTCATGCCCAATTGAGCCATGTGGTGGTGACTTATCTTCCAGGCCCGGTATCAGAGATCAAAGATCTACGGTCAGCGTATGATCACATAGAATATTCCTTACCCATGCGATCATGAGCCCACCGTCTGATGTGTATAGCAGGTGGTTGCAGTTTGGTGCTAGTTGTAGTTTGACAACATGTGGCAGCCTTTGGTCGGCTGTCACATGATCACATAACCCATTCTTTGGCTATGCAATCATGCGACCGGCTGACACGTGTCCTTGTTCACGGTTGCAGTGGTAGTTTTTGTTTGGCTAGCGGTAATAGTGGCAGTTAGTGTTTGCGGGTTGGCACATGTTTGCATAGCCCATTTTTGGGCTATGCGATCATGTGACAAGATGCCACATGTCCATGGAAATGCAGTGGTAGTTGTAGTTTTCTTAGCAGTTATGCTGCCGGTTGCGGTGGTGGTGGCGCTTGCATTGGTTGAGGTTAGTGGGCTGTCGCATGCTCGCATAGCCCACTTCTGGGCTATGCGATCATACGATAAGGCACCATGTGTCCCTGGGGCCCATCTGGCTATTTGTTGGGCTCGGTAGAAGGTGCGATCATGGTGGTTTCTGGTTGGTTCATGCTGGTAGGAAGGTGAGTTTTGAATGCGGGCCCGGGTTTGGATTTCTCAGCGGTTGCGGTGAGTGGTGTTGTGACACGTGGCATCAAGCGGGCCCAGGTGGTGTCTTGGTTTTGGTAGCCTAGACAAAAAGAGGTTAGTGATGCCGACAATTTTAATGTGGTCACGTATTCGTGCAAAGATAGGAGGATTCACTAGTTTGTCTGGCGATTGCGCGAGTGGCAATTAGGAAGTCGCTAAGTGTTTAGCAAAGGCATGAAATGTTTAGTGAATTGGTGAAGGTCCTTTGTCACCAATTCACTCAGTCTGGTGGGCCATCTTCCAGGTGCTAAGGTGTTGATGTTTGATTGGCTAGAGAATTTGCTAAGGATTTGGGATCGATTGTCAACTATGGTTAAGAGTATGCGGTTGCATGATCGCAAGGGCTATCTTCCGGGCTATGCGATCATGCGACCAAACATGAATTGAGGCTCATTCCCTATGATGGTGAGAATTGATGATAGCACAATTGCACGGCTAAGAATAAAATGGTTAAGAAACTTAATGCCCATGAAGTGCTTATAACCGTTGCATTTTCAAGTTTGATTTTCTATGAATTTTCAGTGAGAGAGGGTACCATATTTTTGTGGAATTGAATGTAGAAGAAACCCTATTTGGTGAGAAGCAATTTGTAGTGTGGTCCAAGATGCCTGGCGGTTGTTTGCAAAGGGATTTGTACCGTGAGGAATGATTACACTCTTGGCTCGAGAGGTGTTTGCAGGTGGCCGATTTGACTGATTTTCATGGCAACTCCTAGTTCTCTATCCTAGCTCACAGATTTTCATGATTGCAGAATTGTTTGAGATTTTTCTTTCTTTGGACTACTTGGTTTCCCACCTTTGTAATAAATTCTGTTGTAAATTTTTGCATGTCGGGTGGTTAAGACCCTAGCCCTAGGTGTCCATAGCTTGTTGCATTCTCTCTGAGAATTTCAAGGCGGCTAGTGGTATAAGTTGAAAATTTTTGAATTTTGAAGGGGTTCTGAAATCTTATTACTTTTGGTCCCTAGTTTTTGACTATATTATACTAATAGAGGTCTGGTTTTGTGATTTTCTCTTATCTTGGTGTTATTCTAATTGTATGCTAATTCTAGATTTGTTAATGAAAACACCATTGAATCCCAATCTTGCATCTTGTGTATGTCTTCTTGCTTGTCTCTGAGCTCATATATGTTAATGTCACAAAGTGTGTTAATGTATGGTAAAAAAAAAGTATTTTAAATTCATCTCTGAGTTTCTAATAAAGTTAGGATTAAACCCTTTTAGGTGAATTCAGTGAGTTTATAGCCAGGTATAGAATTTGATGTCCTTGTGCTTGAGGGAAAGGGGTAATAGGAAAAGCACTTACTCTAGTTTCCATTATGTTTGATTTGAAGTATTCAGTTGAGGTATATAGTTAGGTGACTCTGAGCCCTGGGATAAGGCAGTGGTCTTTTCTCTTGAAGTTTCATGGTTGACAACCACACAAACACAAACATCATTTGATAAATCTTTAACATTCTTGTATTGAATGTAGTGGAATATTGTTTTAGACTCCTTTAGAGAAGTGAGACAAGGTACACCTGCCTGAGCATTGAAGCTCAAAGAGTAGAAGGATCTTTGATCCTTGTCAGTTGGCTCTCTTCCTTGTGGACTTTGGAGTGGTTATAGAGTTAGGAGTTGTATTTGAATTATCCATCAAAGTGTAAATCTACAAGTTGAAGATCAAAGGGAATAATCCACAACCAACAAAATGGTGACTCTACTGGGGAAAACTAAAAGATATGCATTTGTTAAGAGTCAGTGATTCTACTGGGGAGAATCTAAAGAGAAAGATTTGTTCTTGTTTTCCTGTGTGTTTCAAAAAAATTTCCATCTAGGTGGGTGGTGACTCAAAGCTTTGAACTAGTGCAACATATTAAAGAAGCATGGATAAGAGAAGAAATACTAGGTCATATGTTAGAAAGAATCTGGAGGTCACTCTGGAGCAATTGCCTAGACAGGGAAACAAGAGTTGGATTAGAAGGAATGGTGAGTCTACCAATGCTCCCATGAGAGAACAAAGAAATGCAAGAGCTAGAAGACCACTTGTATCCTCAAGTGAGGATGGTTCACAGAACAGAGTTTCTAGATCAGAAGGTGGTCACTCTGAAGAGAGATTTCATGATACCTCTGAGGCTACATTTTAGGATAAATATCCATTGCTTGTAGGTCAAAATGAAGAAAATAGAGATGTGGGTTTAGAGGTTGACTTGAATCTTGATGAAGATCAATTCAGAGGAGAACCCATGAGACATAGGCAGGTCCATTTCCCATATCAAAATCTTCCTGATGTGGATGTGTCATCTAGTTCTGATGACATTATGGTAGATCCTGATGATTTGAATGCACTAAGGTTGTAGTTCACAGAACAGGATGCCATTCATAAAAGATTATAAGAAGAGAGAGAGGCTGAAAAGGTAAATGCTTCGATAGAGAGGCAGTCTCTTTTGAGAAAAATAAATGAAATGAAGGAGAGTAATAAAATGCTTGCTTCTACTCCTAAAATGTTGTAGCATGATGTTTTTGGTGATCTTGATGCCTTGAGGAGTGAGCAAGAACACTTACTGCAGGATCATGAATTTGATAATGAGGGCCCTGTGGTTAGACATGTGCAAAGTTATGTCCCTTTGCCTAAAGATAAGGATGGGCATAGGATTACCAGACCTACTGTTATCATAAATGAGAAAGGAAAGAAGAAGATGGTGGGTGACCAAGAAAGCAAACTAGTGACAATACCAGGGATCCCACCACCTGATTCAAATAAGGACATTGAAATGGAGAGAAGGAGAAAAGAAGATGAGGACCTTGCAAGAGAACTAGAGAGAGCTGAGGTTGATGCTGTCATTGCAGAAAAGAAAAGGAAGATCCAATTTTTGTGGGCTTCTTCAGCTAATGCTCTTGGCCCATCTACTACTGAACTAGGTATGCCATCTATGACTACTACTATTCCACTTAGTAATGCTACTAGTTCTTTTCCTTCTTCATCTGCTAGGATAGGTGCAGATCCTAGGCAGCAGTCAAATGCACAGATAAATGTAGATGCTAATGTTGATTCTAGGGTTAACACTAGTTCGAGCTTTCAAAGAAGACCTATGCAATTAGAAGGCTATAGGAAAATAAGTTTTGATGGAATTCTTGGCTATCCAAATGCTTTTCCAAGTGATATTAGAGATAAGATATCTAAGTTTTCTGGTAATAATGCTATAAGTGGTGAAGAGCATCTTAGGTTATTTGTTGATATGCTTAATGATTATGAGGTAGAGCATGAGCATGTTGTCATGAAATTGTTTGTTCAATCTCTAATGGAGGATGCTAGAGATTGGTTTAAGAGGCTTCCTGATAGATGTATTGATACTTGGGACTCTTTTGAGAAATGTTTCAAAGAGCAGTATGGTGATAGGCCTAATGCTAGCTTCATGTTGAATGAATTCAATACCATAAGGAAAAATCAAAATGAGTCTGCAGCTGAGTTCAACATGAGATTTCAGAAAGGTATGCATAAGTTGTTCCAAGTCATGTGGTTGGATGACAATGTTTGTCTGACTACATACTTCAATGCATTTGATGGGAAGATGGGATATTTATTGAGGGATAAAGAACCAAGAACTTTTAGGGATGCTTTTAGGATTGCTATCAATATTGAGAACAACATGAAAATATCAGGAAAGTTGGGTGGAAAGAGAGATGACCCAAAGTTGTTTGGGGACAAGAAATACAAAAAAGAAAATGATAAGAATGTTGGATCTAGGAGGCAAGAAGAAGATAAGTTGGATAAGGTGCTTAATGCATTGAAGGATTTGAAGGCACCTACAAATACGAACATTAGTGCTCCTACCAATGAGAGGCCTCGCTTCAACAATAATTTTAGTAAGCAGAATAGACTATAGAACTACCCCTACAACACCCAATGGAAGGATGGCAAGCCTATTGTCCCTGCTACAAGAGGAAACAATGACATAGGTGTCCCTGACCCTCTACATAAAGCTTCAATAAATGTCATGGAGAATGTACCATGGTGTGTTACATGCCAGTCCCCTCATTCTATAGAGCATTATGTGGTTGCACAATCTATGGTTGCAAATCAAGATTGTAGCAATGAGGAGATAGAACAAGAAGAAGAACAAGATGATGTTGGTTGCAACATGGTTTCTTCATATCTAGGATATGAAGATGATTCTGATTCTAATGAAGAGGTAGATGTTAATATGAAGAGACATGATTAGGCTCTTTTTCATCAAGAGGTTTTTTCTGATGGTGAGTGCATTGATAAGAAAATATGTAACATGAACTCTTCTCCCAAGCTAGTAAATTTGAGAAGACCTTCTAGAGAAGAGATGGAGAGGATTACTGTAGAAATGATTGCCTAGGTGCAAACTAGAGGCATGGTGGCAAGGAATACAAATGAGAAAGCTATAGGAATGTTTATAAAGAGTACCAACTCTGTAGAACCTAACGAGAAGAAATCAAAGGTTGATCACATGGTGAAATTAAAGAATGTAAAAGGTAAACATTATGAGCCTAAGGGAGTTGGAATTGAAAAGATCTCTTGTGAGATTGAGAAGCCAGTTAACACAATGGCTAAGGTTAAAAAAATGAAGGTGGTTAATACACCTAATATGTCAGACAAGCAAAAGGATGTTAAGGCAGTGCAGATTGAGATTCCTGCTTCTACCCTTGTTGACATGTTATTTGTGTTGTCACAAATTACAGTTAAGGTTCTATTGTTAGAATTGTTGAGGATCCCTAAACATAAAGATAAAGCTATTGCATGGGTTGGTAATACTCACAAAAATGATACTTCATGCGATGGATCTCAGGATAAAGCTTTGAAGGATGTTGCTACTTAGGGAATTGTGTCTCAAATTCCCCAAATATATTTGGACAGTTCTATCAATGCCAGCCTTGAAAATATTGACCCATTCTTCTTAAGTGTTCTTGTGAATGGGATGAAGTTAAGAAATTGTATGATTGATAGTGGTGCCTCTAATACTGCATGCCTTTCAAAATCATGGAGAGGTGGGCCTTAAAGTTGATACAGTGCAGGGCAAGTGTTGTGCAATGGATCAGAGGGAGGTACAGTCATTGGGACTATCAATGCAATGCCATATAGGTTGGTAGCATATCCAGAGAAAGAGTTAACAATGAGTGTTTTAGTGGTAGATATCCCCCCTCATTATGGGATGTTTCTATCAAGAAGATGGAGTGCTACCATGGGTGGAAGTTTACAGTGTGATTTGTCCTATGCAACTTTCAAGATTGATGATCAGTTTGTCAAGATTGAACGAGAGCCAAGAGTATGCCACATGATTGAGAGAAACATAGATAATGAAACTACATGTTTTATGGATACTGATGTAAATGCTTTTAGGGCAGAGATCCCTATATTTGAAAATGAACATATTTTGTCACCTATTTCTACTGAGGTAGGTGCTGACTTTGTGGAGGGTGATTTTTGGGTCATGTACTTTGATGGTGCAAACTACAAAGATGGTGCAGGAGCAAGTATTTTTCTTATTTCTCCTGATGGAAGCACCTACAAGTTCTCTTTCACATTGAACTTCTTTTGTTCCAACAATATAGTAGAATATGAGGCTTTGTTGTTAGGACTGAGGTTGGCACAAAAGCATGGTATAAAATGCATAAGTGTTGTTGGTGATTCTGAGTTGGTGGTGTCCCAAGTCAGGTTAGTGTATGCTTCCAAGAATAGAAGGTTGAAACAATATAGGAATGCAGTGTGGGATTTGATTGAGCAGTTAGATGCCTTCAATATTGAGTGGAGGGATAGGAGTAACAACAAGATGGCTGACTTGTTGGCCAATATTGCAATCAATCCTAATGATGTTACATTCTCTGGTATTTCTAAAGTTAAAATTTGGGTTAGGCCTAGTATACCAGACAATATTGAGAATTGGCAAGTTTTTGATGATGATAATGATATTTTGAAGTTTATGGAATGCAAGGATCAGTATCATGGTCAGGAACTTGACTGTTCAGCCTTGGTTGAGTCAATAGAAGGAAGAGAGGTTGTCTTAGGCAATGAGGTCATTCAGCTTAGAACTAACAAGGTGCCCAAGGGGCTTGTTGTTTTGGAGACTATTTTTGACAACCAAGATAGAGTTCAAAAGAATATCAAAGGAGAAGATCATGCTGATCTTGAGGAGATAAATCTTGGATCACATGAGGCTCCTAAGAAAGTGTACATTGGTAGAGATATATCTCAAAAGGTAAGGAGACCTTTGATTGAATTATTGAGGAAATTCAGGCATGTTTTTGCATGGTCATATGATGACCTAAAGGTTTATAGAGAGGATTTATTTCAGCATGTTATTCCATTCAGAGAAGATGCTAAACCTTTCCAGCAAAAGCAAAGGCCTATTAATCCTACTTTGGCACCCAAGATGCAAGAAGAGTTAATGAAGTTGAGAGATGCTGGCATTATCAAGCCTATAAGGCATTCTTCTTGGGTGTCAAATCTTGTTCTTGTAAGAAAAAAGAATGGTGACATCAGGCTTTGTGTGGACTTCAAAAATTTGAACATCAGCTCATTGAAAGATAATTATTATTTGCCCAATATGGAGGCTATGTTGCAGAGAGTAACCAGATCAGAATTGATGTCAATGATGGATGGTTTCTCTGGCTACAATCAAGTCATTGTTAAGGAATCAGAACAATTCAAGACAACCTTTACAACACCTTGGGGAACATATGTTTATGTGAGAATGCCTTTTGGTCTCACAAATGCTAGTGCTACTTTTCAGAGGGCAATGGATGTTGCGTTTTTAGATTTCATTAATGATTTCCTTGTTGTGTATCAGCATGATTTGACTACCTATTCCAAGAAGGAAGAGGACCATTGTGCTCATTTAGAGAAAATATTTATGAGGGCCTTAGAATTTGGCATTTCATTAAACCCAAGGAAATGTGCTTTTGGTGTCAGAATTGACCCAGAGAGGGTAGCAGCAATTGATAAAATTTAGAGGCCCAAAAATGTTAAAGGGATTCAGTGTTTCTTTGGTTAGGTCAATTTTTTGAGGAGGTTTGTGACAAACTTTGCAGAGGTTACTAGACCTATTTCCAAGATGTTGAAGAAGGGATCTGTAATCAATTAGGAGGGTGACCCTGATGAGGCTTTCAAGAATATCAAGCAGGCTATCAAAGATGCACCAATGCTAAAGGAACCTGATTATAGTGTCCCAATGCATATCTTTTCTTTTGCATCCTTTCACACTATTGCTACAGTTTTGTTACAAAAGAATAAGGATGGTTTTGAGTAGTCTATTGCATTTTTTAGTAAATCTTTGCAGGTTGTAGAATTAAAGTATGACATAAATGAGAAGCAAGCTTATGCACTTGTGAAGGCAATCAAGGCTTTTAGATGTTACTTGATGGGAGCAGTTGTGATTTCTTTTGTGCCAAGTGCAGCTGTGAAGGATATTTTATCACAGTAGGATGTGTCTGGAAGAAGATGCAGATGGATGAATAGGATCCAGGAATTCAATGTTGAGATCCAGATCACTAAATTGGCTAGAGGACAGGGATTGACAAAGTTGATGGCCCAATCCAATCTAGATGTGAACCAGGTAAATCATTCTGAAATTAACTATACATGTGATATGGATGATTGTATTTGGTATCAGGATATTATTTACTATCGAGGAAACATGAGATGTCTAGATAATATGAATGATAATCAAAAGAGGACATTGAAGTTATAGGCCATTAAGTATGTAATTGTGAAATGTAATTTGTATAGAAAAAATCTGGATTGCATACTGTTGAAATGTGTAGATGAGAATCAGGCTAATGTGTTGTTGAAGGAGATGCATGAGGGAGTTTGTTGTGGACATTATATGGGTAAAACAACTACTCATAAGATCTTGAGAGTAGGATTTTGGTGGCCCACAATCTTCAGGGATGCAGAATAGTTGGTAAGGAGATGTGATGCTTGTCAAAGGTTCTCTGGTAAGCTTAAGTTTTTAGGTAATGTACCATTAAAACCAGTAGAATTTTAGGCTCCTTTCTAGCAGTGGGGAATTGATTTCATAGGGGAGATACCAAACAAGTCAAGTGGAGGACATTCATGGATCTTAGTTGCCACTGACTACTTTACAAAGTGGGTAGAAGTTGTACCTACAAGGAATGCAACTAGTAGGGTGGTAATTGATTTTCTGATGAATAATATTGTTACAAGGTTTGGGTGCCCTGAGAGGATAGTGAGTGAAAATGCTATGTGCTTCAGGTTTTCCAAATATAAGGACTTTTGCAAAGGTTTGGGAATTCAAATTTCTAATTCCTCACCTTATCATCCGCAAGGAAATGGTCAGGCAGAATCTACTAATAAGGTCTTGATTAAAATCTTGAAGAGAATTCTGGAGAAGAATAGGAGGGCATGGAATTCAAAGCTTCCATTAGCTCTATGGGCTGATAGGGTAACTGTGAAGAAGGCAATTGGTTGTGCACCATTTGACCTGGTGTATGGAATTCATGCTAGAATGCCTCAGAATAATTTGCTAGAGATGTACAAGTTTGTGCAGTTGAATGATGATGACATTGATGATGAGATGCAGTTGAGAATTGAGGACCTCATTAGATTGGATGAAACTAGAAGAGAATCAATTGCAAGGAATGCCAAATTACAGTTGCAGGTTAAGAATCTATATGATAAAAAGACTGTTGACAAAAATTTTGAGCCTGGTGATTTGGTGTTAGTTTGGAATGCCAAATTGGAGGATAAGCGGAAACATGGTAAATTTGATCCCATCTGGTTAGGGCCATATCTTATTCATGAGAAGTGGGGCCAAGATTCTTACATCATCAAGGATTCTAATGGTGATATTCAAGAGTTACCAGTTCATGGACAATTCTTGAAGCAGTACTTTGTTTGAGGTACTCTATTTTCCATGAATAGTAATTAGGGTTGTACATCTTGTAAATTCTTCTATATAGGTTGCTTTCCCCTACCCTATTTTGCCCTAGTCTGTCAGTTTTTGGTCATGTTGCTTGGTCTTGCCCTGCTTGTTCCTTGGTCTCTGCATTTTTGTCTTGTGGGATGGTCTACTTTAACTAGTGATTCTAAGTCCTTGCTATGCCTATAGGAGGCATACATCCCTAGACAGAGCCACTGTTAGGTCAATTTTTTTTCATTGCAAAATCCTTTGTAATTGGCCTATTCCTTGCAATGTTTTTGTTTTGCTGTCCTGCCATGCCTACAATCTTAGTCTTGACTTGCAATGAAAATCCTTAGTGTTTCATGGTATGCGTGTCCTACCCCTGGTAGTTTATGTTGTCACCTGGCCCTAGTTCAAACTGCATCTCCTAATCCGCAAAACCCAAAAAGATTTTTGAATCTTGGGGTCTGCGGGAAGCATTTTAAATTTCTGCCACAATGTCGAAAACATACTGTGTTTTTGAAAATCCACATTGTTTTCGAGGTTTTTGGCCTACATAAAAGCCTGTGTTGTTTTTAGCTTCTTTGTTTGCCTTTATGTCATGTTGAAAACTTTGTGGGGCTAGAGGGAGGAGATCAATGGTCAGCATGTGATTGCATGGAATATTCCTTACCCATGTGATCATGCGCCTATCATCGATCTTATCTGTTCCAAGGTTGCTTCCATTTGGTGGGCCCAAATTTTCAAAGGCTTCTTCCCTATTGGTTGTCCCATGGCTGCATGTCAGACTTTTCTGACATGTGATCATGCGACCACTTGCCACCTATCTATGTGGGTCCCAGTTTGATAAGGCTACTTGGCGGTTTACTTGTTTAAGTGCACAAGTCTGATGGTGGTGGGACCTGGTCTCTAGATTTGGCATAGGGTTCTGACATGTCAGAAGATCAATGGTTGTCATTAAAGCGTGAAGGATGTATCAGGGCCATGCATTTTTGTGACAACTGTCCGATCCCCTAGATGATAAGGCTCATGCCTGATTGGTCCATGTGGTGGTGACTTATCTTCCCAGCTTGGTATCAGAGATCAAAGATCTACAATCAACGTATGATCGCATGGAGTATTCCTTACCCATGTGATCATGTGCCCATCGTCTGATGTGGATAGCGGGTGGTTGCAGTTTGGTGATGGTTGTAGTTTGGTGACATGTGGTAGCCTTTGGTTGGCTGTTGCATGATCACATAGCCCATTCTTTGGCTATGCAATCATGCAACCAGCTAACATGTGTCCTTATTTGAGGTTGTAGTGGCAGTTTTCATCTGGCTGGTAGTAACGGTGGCAATTAGTGTTTGTGGGCTAGCACATGTTCGCATAGCCCATTTCCAGGCTATGTGATCATGCGACAGGACACCACGTGTCCATGGCAATGTGGTGGTAGTTGTAGTTTTCTTGGTAGTGGTGATTGCATTGGCTGAGGTTAGCGGGCTATCACATGCTCACATAGCCCACTTCCAGGCTATGTGATAATACGACAAGGTGCCATGTGTCCCTGGGGCCCATCTAGCTATTTGGTGGGCTCAGTGGAGGGTGTTGTCATTGTGGTTTCTGGTTGGTCTGTATTGGCAGGAAGGTGAGTTTTGAACACGGGCCTGGGTTTGGATTTCTTAGTGGTTGTGGCAAGTGGTGGTGTGACACATGGCATCGGGTGGGCCCAGGTGGTGTCTTGGTTTGGTAGCTCAGACAAAAAGAGGTTAGCGGTACCAAAAATTTTAATGTGGTTGTGCATTCGTAGAAAGATAGGAGGATTCGCTAGTTTTCCTGGTGATTGCATGAGCAGTAGTCAGGAAGTTGCTAAGTGTTTAGCGAAGGCATGAAATGTTTAGCGAATTGGTGAAGGTCCTTTGTCACCAATTCGCTAAGTTTGGTGGGGCATCTTTTGGGTGCTGAGGTGTTGATGTTTGATTGGCCAGAGACTTTGCTAAGGATTTGGGATCGATTATCGACTACGGTTAAGAGTCCGCGGTCGCATGATCGCAAGGGGTATCTTCCGAGCTATGCGATCATGTGACCAAACATGAATTGAGGCTTGTTCCCTGTGACAGTGAGAATTCATGATAGCGCAATTGTGCGGCTAAGAGTAAAATGGTTAAGAAACTTAATGCCTGCAACGTACTTATAATCGTTGCATTTTCAAGTTTGATTTTCATTGAATTTTCAGTGATAGAGGGTACCATATTTTTATGGAATTGAATGTAGAAGTGACCCTATTTGGTGAGAAGTGATTTGCAATGTGGTCCAAGATTCCTAGTAGTTGTTTGCAAAGGGATTTGTACTATGAGGAATGATTACACTCTTGGCTCGAGAGGTGTTTGCAGGTGGCTAATTTGACTGATTTTCATGGTAGTTCCTAGTTCTCTATCTTGGCTCACAGATTTTCATGATTGCAAATATGTTTGAGATTTTTCTTTCTTTGGATTGCTTGGTTTCCCACCTTTGTAATAAATTTTGTTGTAAATTTTGGCATGTCGGGTGGTTAAGACCCTAGCCCTAGCTATTCGTAGCTTGTTGCATTCTCTCTAAGAATTCCAAGGTGGCTAGTGGTATAAGTTGCAAATTTTTGAATTTTGAAGGGGTTCTGAAATCTTATTACTTTTTGTCCCTGGTTTTTTATTGTATTATACTGATAGAGGTCTGGTTTTGTGATTTTCTCTTATCTTGGTGTTATTCTAATTGTATGCTGATTTTGGATTTGTTAATGAAAACAACATTGAATCCCAATCTTGCATCTTGTGTATGTCTTCTTGCTTGTCTCTGAGCTCATATATGTTAATGTCACAAAGTGTGTTAATGTATGGTAAACAAAGAGTATTTTAAATTCATCTCTGAGTTTCTAACAAAGTTAGGATTAAACCCTTTTAGGTGAATTTAGTGAGTTTACAGCCAGGTATAGAATTTGATGTCCTTGTGCTTGAGGGAAAGGGGTAATAGGCAAAGCACTTACTCTAGTTTCCATTATGTTTGATTTGAAGTATTCAATTGAGGTATACAGTTAGGTGACTCTGAGCCCTAGGATAAGGTACTGGTCTTTTCTCTTGAAGTTTCATGGTTGACAACCACACAAACACAAACATCATTTGATAAATCTTTAACATTTTTGTATTGAATGTAGTGGAATATTGTTTTAGACTCCTTTAGAGAAGTGAGTTAAGGTACACCCACCTGAGCATTGAAGCTCAAAGAGTAGAAGGATCTTTGATCCTTGTCAATTGGCCCTCTTCCTTGTGGACTTTGGAGTGGTGATAGAGTCAAGAGTTGTATTTGAATTATCCATCAAAATGTAAATCTGCAAGTTGAAGATCAAAGGGAATAATGCACAACCAATAGGTGTTACCTCTTTACCCCAAGATTTTGACATAGCTGTCAGGGCTGAAAATTGCTTAATCCAAGTAGGTATGATAGCTAGAAGGCCACCCATGCCCATCTTTCCTAGCCTTCAACATGTTGCACCTGTGCAAGTACCGCCATTTACCCCTATTCCCACCATATTAGCACCTCAGGCTAGTACAAGTGGTCAAGAGCTAAAAATAAGTTTCTCTCAAGAGCTCCAAGAGTTGAAGAATAGCCAACAAACTAGTTAGCAAGAAATGGAAAATTTGCTACAAACTTTGACTAAAGAGGTCACAAATCTAAAGAGGCAAGGTCAAGGAATCAGACCACCCTTTCAGCCATAAGGCCAAAGTCCTAATCAACAATATCAGAATCAGGGAAAACCTTATCAACAAAATAGGCCACCATACCAAAGAGGCTATCAAGGACAAAGACAAAATTTTAATCAAAGACCATTCCAACCATACAACCCTGCACCTCTCAATTTTGCAAATCCAGTTAGGGATATGGTTCCTAGTCAAAATAATATGGCTATGGACAATGAATGGTGTTTCTCTTGTAATCAACCTCATAATCAGGCTACATGTTGAAATGGATGGATGAACCAAGCACTAATGGTTCAAAATGCCTCACAAGCTCAATCAGAAGCTTCTTCCAGTGGATCAGTTCCTCAATAAGAACCCCAAGATAATGTGACTTCTCTCTTCAATTGGGAGCAGCAAGACTTCAATGGAGTCATTGGTGAACCTTCCATTACTGCCAACACAAGGTCAAAAAGAAGAGCTCAAGACATGGAGTGAGTAGACTCTAGTACTAAAGCTACTATATCTGTAGAGCCAATACAACAAGCTACTCCTATCATATTCAAGAAGGCTCCTTCCATTACAAGCAAAGAAGGCTAGACTCTCAAGGAAGTAGAGCCCATCATAGTAAGAGCACAATAGAGAGTATACACTATGGCACCTTTCAACATTGTAGACAATATGAAGAAGGTGAACATTACCATGTCTATGTGGGACTCTTTGGCTATTCCAGGGCAACTTGAGATTTTAAAGAAGGCTATGACTGAAATGACAACTCCTCAGCATACAAAAGAAGTTGCAAAGCCAGTTTTGGTCAAAACTGATCAACAAAAGGAGGCTCCAAATTGCAACTCCAAAGCCAATCCCATGCAAGGTAGGAACTCAAAACCACCTCCCTTTTATGTATCTTTAATTATTGGAAAATCCTTAGTACATAATTGTATGGTAGATAGTGGAGCTACTAGTATTGTAATGCCCAAAAAGGTAGCTAACCAATTAGGACTTAAATATGAACCCCTCCAAAAGAAGGTTACACAACTTGATGGATCCTTAGTTAACACTATAGGTGTGGCTAAGGATACCAGTCTAATCCTTCATGCTAGTCCTAATTTCTCTATCCTACTTGATATTTATATCATAGATCTCCCTGCCTTATTTTCCATATGTCTATCAAGGGAGTTCACAACCAAAATAGGAGGCTACCTTTCATCTGACTGGTCCCAAATGATTTTCCACACAAGATATGGTACCAAGGGTACCATTAAATCAGAATCATTAGCATCACACCATATAGAACCATATGTATCCAATACCATCAATGCAAGCTGCCCTATATTTGATGATAGTGATTTCCCAACTATCAGAGAAGCAAACACTAAGACAGAAAGTATCCCTGATATTTTCCTTGATGAACTAGAATTAGAAAAGGTTTTTGAAGCCCAAGAAAATGTCATTTGGGATGCTGGTTTGGGAAGTTATTTGATACAAGAGAGTGGATCCATAGAGCCAAACCTTCTCAAAGAAGACACTGATTTAGAGGATTAGAGCAATCAAGTTTGCAAAAAAAATTTTGATGGGGCTAGAAGTAGACATGGTTCTAGTGGTGGTGCTATGCTAGTGTCCCCAAAAGGAGAAAGATACTATACAACTTTCAGATTTAGTTTCTCCTGCACTAGCAATATTGCAGAATATGAAAGCCTTGTGAGTGGACTGGAGTGGGCTAGAAAAAGGGGGCTTAAAGCCTTGAAAGTTTATGGTGATAGTGAGTTAGTAGTTAGACAAGTGAGAGGGATAAGTGCAACTAAAAATGACACCTTGAAAGCATACAAACATAAAGTTTGGGATGTAATTGAAGACTTTTGTGCTTTCAATATTATTGCTATCCCTAGAAGGCTAAATCAAAATGCAGATAGATTAGCTACTATTGGGTCTCAGTATGACATCCCCAATAGCATTTCAAAAGAAATAGACCAGTAGCATATCAAAGTGATTGTCAAACCCTCTATCCTTGACAATGATACTAATTGGCAAGTGTTTGACAATGATGAAAAAATTCTACAATTCTTGTTTGAAGAAGATGTCTTCTCAGAGCATAACCAAGATAGACTATTGCAAAACTATGGTGACCAAGTGATACAACTTAAGTGTAATAAGATTCCTAGAGGTCTGGTCACCTTAGAGACTATCTTCAACAAGGATGATCAAGTTAAGAAGAATAAAGCTGGCCTAGTAGTTCAACAAGAACATTGTCTTGAATTAGAATTGGAACCAGGTAAAATTTTACAATTTGGAAAGGTAAACACTGATTTGGAAAAGCAAGCTTACACCCAATTATTCAAAGAATTTAGTGATGTTTTTGCATGGCAATAAGAAGACCTCAAAGGTTTTAATCCAGCCCTTTCTCATCACACTATTGAACTAGAACCTAATGCCAAACCATTAAGGCAAAAAAAAAGGCCTGTTAATCCCAAGCTTGAACCACTTATGCATAAAGAAGTGCTCAAATTAATAGAAAGTGGTATCATCTACCCCATCAAATATACTAGTTGGGTTTCCAACCTTGTTCCTATAAGGAAGAAGAATGGGGAGTTGAGGTTATGTGTTGACTTCAGGGATCTTAACAGGGCCTCTTTAAAAGACCACCATCCATTACCCTCTATGGAAAAAATATTACAATGTGTCTCTAGATCTGAGAGATTCTCATTACTGGATGGCTATTCAAGATACAATCATATCTTGGTTAATGAGAAGGATCAATATAAGACTGCATTTACAACCAAGTGGGGAACCATGACTTATCAAAAGATGCCCTTTGGTTCGTCAAATGTAGGTGCTACTTTTCAAAAGGCAATGGATATGGCATTTAAAAGCCTCATGTACAAATTTGTATTGGTCTACTTAGATGACATAACTATCTATTCTAAACATGCAGCAGACCATATCAAACATCTGAGGAAAATCTTCAAAAGATGTAGAGAGTTTGGGATATCTCTTAATCCCAAGAAATGTGTATTTATGGTACAAGGAAAATTGCTGGGATATATAGTATCCAAGAAAGGAATCATAGTAGACCTAGAGAGAATTGCAGCCATCCTAGAGCTACCATTGCCACATCATAAGAAAAGTCTCCAATCTTTCATAGGAAAGATTAATTTTGTTAGGTGTTTCTTGCCTAATATTACAAATTTATTGAAGCCTTTAACAACCATGTTAAACAAGAGTTCAACTTTCAATTGGACTAAAGAAGGAAAAGCCAATTTCTAGGCTATCAAGGAGGCCTTGATAGAAGCTCATGCTCTCTTAAACCCAAATTTTAGTAAAGATTTTATCCTTTATGCTTATGGGGGTCATGATGCTATATCTGCAATGTTGACTCAAGAAAATTTAGAAGGGTTGGAGCAGCCTATTGCTTTCTTTAGCAAAGGTTTAGAAGAATATGAACAAATGTACTCCTTTTTAGAGAAACATGTACTTTCTATGGTGAAGAGCCTTAAAAATTTTAGATATCTATTGACCCATAGCAAGGTACACTTGAAGGTTACTCATCCAAGTGTCAAAGAATTTTTGCTTTCCAAGGACCTAAATGAAAAAAGAGCTGGTTGGATTACCAAGGTAATGGAATATGACATTGATATCCAAACCACCAAGCTAGTTAGAGGAAGAGGGTTTTGTGAGCATTTGGTAGGGGATGAAAGTTCAAAGAAAATAGAGCAAACAGATGCATCTCTAGTTGTGCATTCTACAGAAGAACATGCCAAGGCATCAGGCTGGTTGCCCGACATGATTCATTACTTAAAAATAGGACAATTTCCTACAGGACTAGATTCAGCAAAAAGAAGATATTATAGGTTACAATATGTCCCCTTTGTGCTAATAGATGAAGTTCTTTTCAGAAAGGATCACAATGGTGTCCTTTTAAGATGTATTGATACAAAAAAGATAGCTGATGTCCTATTTGAATTTCATGATGGACCTTCTGGGGGTCACTTTTCTCCTAGGACTAGTGCTTTTAAATTCATGAGGGTTGGATACTATCAGCCATCTATCTTTAAGGATAGTCATGATTATATGAGGAAATGCATCAAATGTGCTATGTTTGCAGGAAAAGAAAGGCTTGTAGCTATGCCCCTTCAACCAATCAAAATAGAACAACCTTTCATGAGATGGGGCATAGACTTTATTGGTATGATCAATCCTCCATCTAGTGTAGGACACAAGTGGATTATCACTGCAACAAATTATTTCACTAGATGGACATAGGCAGTTGCCTTAAAAGAAGAAAATGAGAGTGTTGTCTTAAGTTTTTATGATGATATAATTCATAGATTTGGCACTCCAGACTCCATAATATTAGATAATGCTTTAGCATTCATAGGCCTTAAAGTCTCAGAATGGGCAATCAGAAATGACATCTATCTAAATACAAGTTCAAATTACTACCCTTAAGGCAATGGCTTGGCAGAATCAACAAACAAGAACTTGATTAGGATAATCAAGAAAACCCTACAGGACAACCAAAGAGATTGGCATACTAAATTGAAGTTTGCCTTATGGTTAGACAAGATTACTCCAAAGAAGATCATTGGGAATTCTCCTTACATGTTAGTGTATGGCAGAGAGGCTAAGCTGTCCATTTCAACTAAATTCCCAACTTTGGACTTAGCCACTCAATATGTCTTATTTGAAGAAAGAGATCCCTTACAAATCAGGTATGCTCAGCTCACGGAGTTGGAGGAACTTAGAGACAAATCCATGAGGGATATGGAGTTCCATCAGATTCAGACAAAGAGAAGTTTTGATAAAAGAGCCCACGCCAAAAATTTCAAAGTTGGAGATGTAGTTCTCAAATGGGATGAATTCAGATCAAGGCCTGGTAGACATAAATTTTAATTCATTTTAGGGTGGACCATTTGTTATTACATAATGCAAGGGGCCTAATTCTTTTTAGCTGTCAACTCTTGAAGGATATGCCATGCCTATATCAGTGAATGGATTCCATTTAAAGCCTTGTTTTGAGGTCAATCCTTCCTTGTAAATACTTGTAAATATGTTTCCCTGCTTTCTTCTAGTTTTCTAGCTTAGTTTTCCATTTTTTTCAAGAATTTTCTATGCACATTTTTGCTCCTCTGATTCTAGGTCTGTCTCTCTGTCAGGGTTCTATGTTCAGGTAATGACTCCTATGCCCAATGGATCATGTCAAGGCCACTGATCAATGTCTAGCAGGTTGACACTTAGCAAAAATTGCCAAAATGTTGCCCAAAATTTCATATCTATTCATTTTGGTCATAGCCTAAATTTAATCCCAGATCCTCATGATTTAAGCCCTGTTGAACACCTCCAAAAAATTTCATGGGTTTACCATCTTTCCCCTGGTCTCTACATCATTTTGTTCTATCTCTAGCATCAATGACCTAGGTAAAAAATTCATAAAAGTAGCCATTGGCCAAAAAGCCCTAAAAAACCCCTTTGGCCTGTTATAATTCTTCATTACCTTTTTCAGCCACTAAAGGTCTCCATTTCCCATGTGCATTTTAAGATGCTTAGGTTGCAAGTTCTCCTATTTCTAGCGGTCTAGCTCTTAACACTTGGCGATCTGGCAGGTGGTTAATGTTTGGCATCGTGGTTTCAGTCTTTGAAGAGGCTAGGTATCAATCAGATCTAATGGTCACTGCTATTCCATATAGTGAAGATGCAAGTGTTTTAAGATCATGGCATAGCGATGGCCTTCGATCTTCCTTCAATATAGCGCTAGATGTTGTCAGTGGGTCTATTGCCACATAGTCCGAAGTGTACACTTCTGATTGGTCAAGGGGCTGGTGATGTGGAGCTATGTCAGAGTGGGCCCAATGAACTATCTTTCTAAGAAGATCTAATGGTTGTTTTATGATCACGTGAAATATTCTTGGTCCACGTAATCATATGCCCGTCATTGATCTTTCTTTATCTTTGGGCTCTGTCAGGTGGGTCCTCAGGTTATGATGTGTTCACTTATGATTGGTTGACAGAGGGATAACTGGGATCTATCAGTGGGACCATTGTCAAAGGATCTATAGGGATGTCAGTAAATTTAAGATCTACAGTTGTCTTATGATCTCATGGAATCTTTTGACCCCATGAGATCATGCGATGACCATTCGATCTTCCACATGTTCAAGCTTTGTTGTGGGTTCATGCTGCCAAGAGGCACTCACGCGCTTGCTTCTGATTGGTCACTAAGTATTATAGGTGGCATTTGTTAGTGGGTCTAAGTATCTTGAGTGAGGTGGTAGGGATGAAAGATCTATGGTGGGCACATGATCTCATGGAATCTTTGGACCCTATGAGATCATGCGACCACCATCCAATGAGAATCTCAGTGGTTCATGGGTCTCATGTGCTACATGTTGTTGAGGTGTTCATTTTTTGTTGGCTTCTGACCAATGAGGTGGCATTTGACTTTTTAGAGGGTTTGCGACTATCACAAGGATGATCTGGGCCATTCATCTACCAAGTAACTTTGATCGACGGTCACATTTTAAAGTTGACCTGCTAACCATTAATATTTAAATTCAAATATATCTCTGTAGAGTTTTTCTAGAGTTTTGATCTAGTGGTCGATTGTGACAAAGTGGGTAGCTCAAATTGAATTCTTTAGGACAGTTGCAGTTGGGAGGATGATCAGAAGATCTGATGGCCGTCTCTTGTGATTTCTTACTATACCATGTCAATTTTCTCACGCTGAAAAATATTAAAAGGTGGCACCACCTATGGACTTCTATACTTCAATTACAAACATTCATAGCAAGGCCAAGTTGCAGGATGGTAGATGGATCAAGGTGGCTTGTTTGTAGGTAGATACAGTATAGAGATGGACATGCAACATGATATCTAATCAGTTGAGATATTTCAAGACACATTTATGATCAGACATGATATAATTAGGGTTGGATTATTATTTGACAACTTATGTAACCCTAGTTAGGTTTTTTTTTACTCCTACCTGCATGCAGGGGAGGTGTATATATTGTTTTCGAGAGCTTTTGAAGCTCAGAGTTCACATTTTGTAAAAAAGAAAGTTCTCTTTCTTAGAAAGTTATCCGTGGCAATTTTTACTGCCCTTTGGTTTTCTACATTTTGTAATCTCCCATTGATTGGTTAGATATTGTAGAGGTTTTTTCTGACATCTTTTCTATCCCTATGCTTCCTTGTCTAAACTCTCTCTTATTGAATTGAAGTATTTGAATGTTTTTCAGTGATATCTTAGGGTTCTTGATCCCTCTTTCTTTTTGCAGTCTATAAATATGCTTGTGAATGATCTGATTTGAATGCTCTTGTGGGTATACTTCCACCCCTAGCAATTTGTCTCATTCTTATACCCAATTGTAGAGGTGAATGTCTGTTTGTAGGATATAGTTTGTGTCTAAGTCCTTAGGAGTGCTATTGCCTTGTGAAATTCTATCTTTCCCTACATAGAATCTCTCTATTTCAGACCCTTCTATGAAATATTGATGTAAACCTATTCAATGAGTTGTGATCTCCTAGACTTAAGATTGTGTGCTGAGTTCATTCTTTATACTGCAATTCATACCATATTTTTGGTGTATCACCTAGTAGATAGTTTTCTTTTCAAGTCATTTCCCTTTCAGCATTCCCTCTATCCCTTTCCCTCAAAGATTTACTTTTCATGTCAAGAAGTACATTAAGGTGATTATCCAAGAGGAACCAGCCTAGAACCTAGAGGTCTCATCTCAGTTAGCATAGGTCCCACACCTGGAGATGATTCCCATGTTATACTAGGTTATCAAGACCAAGAGAGCTTGAAACAAGGGTGTAAACTTAGTGTATAATAGTTTTCACAATAAGATCTACCTCTTCCTCTAGGGAATCTACTACCTCTTCCTCTTTTTCTTTTCTCATGTCTCTTATTCAATTTCTCATCATCTTTCAGTGCAAACTGATAAGCTTCTTCAATACTTTCCAACTTGACCAAACTGATTTCCTCTTGAATAGAAATTCTTAATCCATTTAGGTATCTAGCAATTATTTTCACTTCATCCTCAACATGTCCAGATCTAATATCTAGTCTATAGAATTCCATAGTATAGTCTTTTACCAAGCTATCTTTTTGTCTCAAACTTTGCATTCACCGAACTAGGTTAATCTGATAATCATAAGTTAAGAACTTGCCTTTTATTTTATTCACCATCTTATTCCATACCTTCATTTTGTCTTTTCCTTTCCTTTTTATGTCCAATTGTAGATGCTCCTACCGTAAGGATACATAACTTTTCAACTTTGTACTTGGAAATTTCACCTTCTTTTACTGAGGAACATTTTCATAATCCAAATACTTTTTCATCTCAATTATCCAATCCACCAACTCATCTGAATCCAACCTTCCACTGTATTCAGGAGGATTGCATTGCACTGTAGACTTCAAATTTTTTAATGCCTTCTGTTATAGTAACTCAGAGGGGGGTGAATCAGTTAGATTAGTTATCCTATAGTCCCAAACTCACAGATGTACCTTAAAAAACAATTCCAACAAATTATACAGCTCAATACCATAAAATATCAATATGTCTATTTACTTTATCGATTACCATAATTATCAAAACTGTGATTATCGACTAAATCAACTATGTAGTATATAAAGTATGATAGAAAAACAATCATAACAAATAACACATAACACAATGATTTAACATAGAAACCCTACTAAGGGAAAACCCACCTAGGACCGGTAACCCAAATAAATTCACTCTTCTAAAGTGAGCTTGATAAAGAGCCAACCCTGTTAAAAGTTACAATGCACACTAATAGGTGTGACCTGGTTAGAGGATTTATCACTAATAGTTAACTTTTGACCAGCATTCACTATGGAGTCAACAATATAACACTTTACATTCAAAAAATGTCATAGGATAGTACAATAAGACTATTAAGTCCACTCGATTAAGAGATTTTTTGAATCAATGACTAAACTGATACAACACTAATTTGATTCAAATACAACTCAATTGAAAATATTGAGATCTATGCTATGCTCATAAAATCCTTTGATCATTAATCAATTCACTTCCTCAAAATTTCTCAACTTACTTTCACTCAGTAAATAGTCTCTGACACCCGGTAATGTATGCAGCTCGGTTCTTTCTAAAACCAGTTTGATTAGGAATGCTTGAATACAATCTTCATGTGAAATCCCTTTTGTCTCCTTTTGTCTGGCATGTTTCAATAATGAAACTCATATGATCTCTTATATAGACAAGTAAACCATTTTCATATCAGCCATCAGATTTTGCCTCTTAATCTCCTTCATCCATTTTGTCACTTAAACCTTCCTCGGAAGATGTGGCATTAACATGTTTCAATCGCATCCTTTTGATTATCTCTAAATTTTTTCAGCCATGGATCTCATAACTAACTTCATCCTTATCCTCAAAATCATAACAATTTCCAGCTCATCAAATTCAGTCAATTTTTCTTAGCATTTAATGTTTTCATCCATACTCGGTTAATAGAGAAATGTGTTGATGATAACTAGCTCAGTTATTACTATCACTCGGTATACACTATACTGGGTCGATGTATATAGAAATATTCAATTATTGACCACATTGACTTGTTTAGTTTCAAATATCTTCTTCATAATAGATTAATGTAACATGCTCAAGTCAACAATATAAAGCCATAGACTCATCAATAAGTTACCCAATGTTTACCGTATCCTTAATTGTCATATCCATCTTTTCCTTATGTAGATATCTTAGTTCTTCATCTTTTCTTCCTTCAAATAATGTTCAAATATTTTTAACTATCATGATAAAACCTGTCAAAACTAGTTGACATCAATGACAACATATTGACTGATTTAATCATCTTACATATCACTTTAGTAGCTTGGTGATCTCTTATCACTATTTCTTTAGTTCATCCAGATATTCATTTAGTTTTTGTCCATCAATCTCTCCCTTTGGCATTGATGGCAACACAAGCAATATGAAAATATGCCATACACATAACAAACATGTATTCTACAACTATGTAAGTAAATGTTGTAGCTCGATAATCTCTCCCTAGCTTGATATTTAATATGGTTAATCACTACAAAAAAAAATAGCATTACATGTAGACTCTCCCTGTGGATTAGATCTTTTTAGTTCTCAGATTAATTTTTTTCTCAGCAAGAGATATTCCAATATGAAGTCTCTCTCCCTTTTGTGTTCTCACTAACTAATTTTTCAAATGTTATCCCTCTCCCTTTGACAACAATCCCAAAGAAAATATACAAATAACTCTTCAGCAGCCAAGTAATTCTATCTTGTTTAGTTCATAGTAGGTACCCTCAGTGCACTGATAAACAAATTTATGTTCTAGCTATTAGGAATAGTCCCGAGAGATAACTGAGAGGGGGGGCAGGGTGAAATAGTTATCTACAATATTAAATTCTTTATCCAATTAAGTATTCTTAAACATAAAGCATAAAAAAAATGAAAGAACACTTGAACACAAAACCAATATTTTGGTTACGGGGAAACCCAAATAGGTAAAAACCTTGGTAGGAATTGACACCCACTAATATTCTGCACTAGTATATTATGATCCTTGCTAGAAGATCCTTAACCCTGTTAGGAGTTTCTTTACAATATATTTAGTATAGTAGACTTGGTCAAGGGTCAGACCCTATTAGGAGTCTTTTACAATTGTCCCTGTTAGGGGAGAGGATGCATTGTCTGAGAGCACATTGCTCAAAGGGGTGAAGGCTACAACCTTCTATTTAACAAATACACAATATATCTGGATCTTGGTGAACTGCGCTTTGACCTACTGTCTGGATCAGTTCCAATGCATATCACAAATACTTTACTTGGTCACATAGACCTTCTTCTGATGGCTCAACACTTTGCACACTCTGCTCTACTATGCTAAATCAACTATGAACCACACTCCAGCAATCACAAATGATTGCCTATAAATATCTTTCCTCTAAATGATATAATCAAGTCATCCTATTAGAACCACCTTGAAATCATAAATTAGAGAAACCATAAAATTTTTTGACAAACATTTTGTCAGCTCTACTATGCATGCAACACATTCTGGGACCTATCCAATAAGATAATTGTAGACACGCTACACACTGTCAGCTCTACCAAAACAATTGGATCTTTCTCCTCAAGCTAAATTACTTCATGCACTCTTAACTAAACATCAATAACTCTCCTCTAAGCTTAACTCCAAGGGTGCATACCCACAAGATGTGTGAAACTATAGAACCAATAAAATCTGTATCAGCTCTTCGAAATAAATATAGGAAACTGCTATTAGAGAATAGTGACTAGATAACTTCACTTCTACTAAATATCAGACTATGCGTCCATGACTGAAACATCACTAACATGTCTTCAACATATATCCAAGTATGCAAGGCTCCATGACAACTATACAGACAACCATACACAAAACACTATCTGTTACTCTATTAGGAACACTGCTGACACCAGCTACTATATAACTCTCTGCACTAATAGTTAACCTATGGGCACATGATATCATGCTGATATCATGTCCATGCTTTGTATACTAAAATATTATTGCATAAGACTTCCATGCATGCTACTTTCCATATGTTGTCATCAATGACAAACATACAGTCAGTATTGGCCTGCTAGAAAATCTCCAACAATCTCGCCCTTTGGCATTGATGACAACATGTAGAATGAAAAACCACCACCAACCCAAATGAACATTTCTTTTATAAAATTTTCCATTTCCTCTTCAAAACTCCCCCAAAAATGAATCCTTCATCTACAAAATTATTTTCCAATATTCTCCATTTCCTCAACTAAATTGTTGTCATACATGAATGCTTCTCCCCCTTAGTATATTACTCCTCCTTTTTCCTTCTATTTTTTATGACTCTGTATATTACTCCCCCTTTGACATCAATGACAAAGGGTGCCATTCATTTTAAGCATCAGTACTACTCCTGAGGTAGACTAGTCAACCTTCCATCAGTCCCTAAGGATTGATGCCTTTCCTTCTTTCTTCAAAGTAGAATCGGGGAAGGGAATTACTCCCAACTTCTCCCTAAGATACTCAAAAGTATCTTTAGGCAACGTCTTTGTGAATATATCTACCAACTGATCTTTAGTACTCACATAGTCCAGCTTGACTTCTTTCTCTACCACTTTCTCTCTTAGGAAGTGATACTTGATCTCAATGTTCTTTTTTTTTGCATGCATCATAGGGTTCTTCAACATATTGCTAGTGCTAGTGTTACCATAGTGAATAAAAATAGTATAATCAATCTGAATTCCAAAATCATTTATCATCTGCTTGATCCAAATAATTGTAGAACATTTCAAGGCTAGTATGACATACTCTACTTCTACTATTGATTGAGAAATACAATTTTGTTTCTTGCTTGTCCAAATGACAAGTCTATCACAAAGAAACACTCCTCCACCTGATGTACTCTTTCTGTCATCAACACATCCTACCCAATCTGTATGAATGTACACATGAAGCTCAACATTTTCTAAATTAAGATAACATAGACTAGAATCTATAGTGCCCTATAAGTATCTAAATATTCTCTTTACTGCCATGAGGTGACTTTGCTTAAGCTTTGCTGCAAATCTTCCAACTATGCCAACTACATTGGAAATATCAGGTCTAGTCTGAGTAAGATATATAATTTTGCCAATCATAGACTTATACAATTTTATATCTACTACTGGTGAGTCATCTTTTTTAAGGTTGCATCCAGAGATCATAGGGGTTCCTATTGGCTTGTAGTCATCCATTTTGAATTTCTTCAATATCTCTTTCACATATTTGGACTGATTAATAAAAATTTATTTTTCTATCTGCTACACATTTAGTCCCAAAAAGTATTTGATAGGACCAATCATATTCATTTCAAACTCATTTTGCATTTCTTTGGCAAATTCTACACTTAGTTTGTCATTACCTCCAAAGATAATGTCATCAAAAAATATAGCTACAAGTAGTAGACCTTTAGATGTCTCTCTAATGAATAGATTACAATCTATTAATCCTTTCTTGAATCCAATCTTTGTTAGATATCCATCTAGTCTCTCATACCATGCTCTAAGGGATTTCTTAAGTCCATAGAGGGCCTTCTTCAATTTGCATACCATATCAGCTCTGTCTGATAAGGTGAATCCTTCTGGCTACTCAATGTAAACTTCTTCTTTCAAATCTCCATTCAGGAATGCTAACTTGACATCCATCTGATATAGTTTGAATTTTTTGACTATAGCATAAGCTAGAAACAACTTAATAGCTTCCAATATTCTCATAGGTGCAACTGTGTCTGAATAATCAATGCCTTCTCTTTGTTCATACCCTTTACATACTAACCTTTCTTTATTTCTTACTACTATACCTTCTTCATTCATCTTGTTTCTTAATATCCACTTTGTTCCAATCACATTCTTATCACTAGGTCTTGGGACCAGTTCCCAAGTGTCATTCTTAACAATCTGATCAAGTTCTTATTTCATAGCATCAGGCCAATCTGAATCATTACATGCATCTTCAACACTTAAAGGTTCAATATGAGATAGTAAACATACCGCTTCATTGCTAGCTGAGTTCTTTGCTTTTGATCTTGTTAAAACTTTGACGCTATGATCTCCAATGATGTCTTTCTTGGAATGATTTATAGATGTAAACTTTGGAACTTTAGGTGATGCTAAATTATTAGCCTTAGGAGTTTCTTCTTCACTTATCTCAAGCTCATTGAATAACACACCAATACTATCAAACATTTCTTCAATAACTATGTCACTAGTGGAGGGTCTAGGTTCTTCTTCAATCATGGGTGAGTAATCATGATATCTTTCTTGAACCATAAACTTTTCATCAATCTTAACATGAGCACTTTCAATGATATTTTTCAATCTTAAATTGAAACATCTATAAGCCCTACTTTTAGTAGAGTAACCAAGGAAAATACCTTCATCACTTCTTGCATCAAAATTGCCTACTGCTTTATCCCTCTCTATGTGGCACTTGCCTCCAAAGATTATGAAGTATTTACTATGGGAACATTACCAAACCATATCTCATATGATTTTTTGTCAGTGCCTAGCCTTAATTGAATTCTATTGATGGTGTAGACTCTTGTATTGACCGCATCTCTCCAATAGGTGTGTTCAACTTTTCCTTCAATCATGATGATGCACACTATATCAAGGATGATCCTATTCCTTGTTTCTAGAATTCCATTTTGTTGAGGGGTTCTAGGTGCACTTAACTGTCTTTTTATTCCATGTTCTTCATAGTACTCGTAGAATCTGTCGGAGGTGAATTATCATCCTCTATCCAATCTTAAACATTTTATCTTTAGTCCATATTCATTCTCAACCTTAGCTTTGAATATTTTGAACTTCTCAAATACTTCTAACTTATCTTTCAAGAACGCAACCCATATCATTCTAGTGTAATCATCAACAAACAAAATTAAATACCTTTCACCATAGTATGATCTTATTTGAGTTGGACCACATAGGTCTGTATGAATCAAATCCAACTTGTTCTCTATTTAATTATGCTTTCTCCTGAATGAATTTCTCACATGCTTTCCCATCACACATTCCCTACATATAGTATCAACAGGCTTTGCTATACTAGGTAGATCTCTTACTACCTTTACATTGCTTATCTTTACTATGTTATCAAAGTTGATATGACATAGTCTTTTATGCCACAACCAACTGTCATCAAATTTAGCAACAAAACAACTTGCTTCAGAATTGAGTTGAAAAACATTATCTCTTGTCTTTGAGCCTGATGCAATCATAACACCATCCTTGTTGTTAATGATGCATTTTTCATCTTTGAACTCCAACTGATAGCCTTTTCCAAGTAATTGTCCAACAATGAGAAGGTTATGTTTCAAACCATCAACATAAAGAACATCATCAGTACTATTCTTTCCATCCAAGGTGATGGCTCCTCTACCAACTATTGGTTTAGGAGTATTGTCTCCAAATCTAACCATACCACCATTGTATTTGTCCAAATGAAAAAATATGTCTTTATCACCTATCATGTGATGTGAACAACCACTATCTATAATCCAGTATATTCTTATGTCAGCTTGTGAAATCAATGCTAGTTCTTGTTCCTTTTTATCATCTTTATGATTTGTCTTATTATTCATTTTGTCTACAATAGCAATTAATCCAATTTCTTCTTCACCAAATTCTTCATCTAAAACTCCATTTCCAGCATAGTAGCATTCCTTAGAATACTTAGGCTTGTAATCCTTTTTGAACTTTCTAGCTCTAGTAGGATACTTAGATGCAAAGTGACCGATCTTATTACATGAAAAGCACTTAAATGGTAATTGACCTTCATATTTTCCTTTTCCTTTCTTTTCTCTTTTGGAAATCATAGCAATGAAATCATCTAGTGTTTTCTCTTCATCATCATCATCAAAATTACCAGAAGTGTTTGCAGATTTCTTACCATGAGCTATTGCTTTGAAGGTTGTTTCACTCTTTGGTTCTGTCTTCAATCTTGGAATCTCAAAAGTTGAGATTTTGTTGATCAAGGTCTCTTGCTTGAAATTAGATGTAAGCTTCATGGTCTCATCAAGGATGTTGATCTTTCTTTCATATTCAAGAGTGAGAGTAGTCATTAACTTGTCCATAATGTCCTCCTCTGAAATCTCTCGACCATTGTTTCTAATTTCAGCAACTGCTTCATTTATCCTTTGATTATAAGCTCTGATGTTTTCTTCAGGCAGCATCTCTAATGCATTGTATCTTTTCTTCCATGTCTTTTTGTGTGCATCATTTTCTTGTTTGTCTCCTTCAAATATGTCTTCTAGGTGCTTCCATATTTTGTGGGTTGTATCTACCTTTTTTATTTCTGAAAACTCACCAACAGATAGGGTGTTGATAAGGGCTTCTTTAGCAATGGAATTCTGATGAAATAATTCCTTTTTCTTCTTAGTAGCATCATCCTGTGCAAGGTCTTCTAGGGTAGGTATCTTGGTTGCTTTGATAGTTACATCAAAAAATTCAAAACCAATGCACTACAAATGAGTCACTATATTGTTCTTCCAATCAAGATAATTCTTTCCATCGAACTTAGGACTTTCTTTCCTGAAGTATTCATTCTGATCAACCTCAAGCTGTTAAAATTTCTCTCTGGGGAACTTGGCTCTGATACCAATTGTTGAGAATAGTTCCAAGAGATAATTGAGAGGGGTGGGGGAGTGAATCAGTTATCTACAAGATTCAATTCTTTATCCAATTAAGTATACTTAAACATAAAGCATAAACACAATGAAAAAACACTTGAACACAACACCAATATTTTGGTTATGGGAAAACCCAAATAGGTAAAAACCCCAGTGGGAATTGACACCCACTAATATTTTGCACTAGTGTATTATGATCCTTTTTAGAAGATCCTTAAACTTGTTAGGAGTTTCTTTACAATATATTTAGTATAGTAGACTTGGTCAAAGGTTAGACCCTGTTAGGAGTCTTTTACAATTATCCTTGTTAGGGGAGAGGACGCACTGTCTGAGAGAACACTGCTCAAAGGGGTGAAGGCCACAACCTTCTATTTAATAGACACACACTACATCTAGATCTTGGTGAACTGTGCTTTGACCTTCTATCTGGATCAGTTCCAATATATAGCAAAAATGCTTTACTTGGTCACATAGACCTTCTTCTAATGGCTCAACACTTCTCACACTCTGCTCTGCTCTGCTGAATCAACTATGAACCACACTCTAGCAATCACAAATGACTGCCTATAAATATCTTTCCTCTAAATGATATAATCAAGTCAACCAGTTAGAACCACATTGAAATCATATTAGAGAAACCATAACAAACTTTGACAAACATTTTGTTGGCTCTACTATGCACATAACACATTCTGGGACCTGTCCAATAAGATAATTATAGACACACTCTACACACTGTCAGCTCTACGAAAATAATTGGATCTTTCTCCTCAAGATAAATTACTCCATGACCTCTTAACCAAACATCAATAACTCTCCTCTAAGATTAAATCCAAGGACACATACCCAAAAGATAGGTGCAACTCTATAACCAATAAAATCTAAGTCGGCTCTTCTTAATAAACACATGAAACTGCTACTGGGTAACAGTGACTGCATAACTTCACTTCTACTAAATATCAGACTATACATCCATGACTGAGACATCACTAATATGTGTTCAACATATATCCAAGCACACAAGGCTCCATGACAACTATACGAACAACCACACACAGAACACTACCTATTACTCTGTCAAGAACACTGCTGAGACCGGCTGCTATATAACTGTCTATACTAACAGTTAACCTCGGTGCCCATGATATCATGCTGATATCATGTCCATGCTTCATATAATAAAAGCTTACTAGATAAGACTTCCATGCATGCTACTTTCCATATGTTGTCATCAATGACAAACATACGCTCAGTACTGGCCTACTGGCAAATCTCCAACACCAGCTTCTACAATCTTTCACAACCTTAGAAAAAACTAAAGAGTGAGCTATGTGCATCAACATGAGTGATCTTCTAATAAAGTTTAGGTTGATGCAACCTCCTGATCACCTCAGTGACTAATAGATAGGGGATAGACCCCAAGTCTAGTCCTCAAATATTCAAATGTGTTCTTCAATAAGGGTTTGGTAAAGATATCAACAAGTTCTTTTTTAGATGTTACAAATTCTAGTTTCACCTGCTTCTCTTGAACTTATTCCCTTAAGTAGTGATACTTAATAGATATATGATTTGTTTTTTAATGCATCACAAGATTTTTGAAAATATTTATAGCACTAGTGTTATCACAATATATAATCACCGAGTTAGTGATTAGCTCATTCATTCCTTCCAACACTTGTTTAATCCAAGAAATATTTGAACAATTTGAGCAGCAACAACATACTCTACTTTAGTAGTAGAATGAGAAATGGATTCCTTTTTCTTTCTTATCAAAGTCAAGTCTTTCCCCTAAAAATAATGATCCACTAGTTGTGCTCTTCAGGTCATCTACGTTTCTAGCCCAATCTACATCTGTGTAAACTTAGAGTTCAAATTTTCCTTCCCATTGTGTACCATAAACCATAGTCTTATATCTTCTTCAAGTATCTCAAAATTATTTTAACTACAACCATATGTGAATCTTTAGGATTGGCAGAAAATCTTGCCACAATTCCAACTGCATGTGCAATATCAGGCCTACTATGTACCACATACATCAGTTTTCCAATTATAGATCGGTACAATTTCTGATTTACTTCTATAGATTCATCATCCTTTCTCAATTTACATCTAGTTACCATCAGTGTTTTGACTAGTTTTGCATCTTACATGCCAAAAGTTTTTAACACTTCTTTAATGTATTTTGATTGAGTGATGAAAATACCATCATTCTATCATATAATCTGCAAACCTAGAAAGAATTTAATCTCTCCAAACATAGACATCTCAAATTCCTTTCTCATTTCATCACCAAAAGATTTGAAAATCAAATCATGTCCACCAAAGATTATATCATCAAAAACTATTTTAGCAATCAAAATATTATTATCACATTCTCCTTTCATGTACAAATTACTATTTTCACTAGTTCTTACAAATCCAATACTGATAAGATAAGCATGTAGTCCTTCATACCATGCCCTCAGTGCTTTCTTCAGTCCATACAAATCTTTTTGTAGTATACATACCATGTTCTTCTGATTCAAATCAACAAAACCTTTTGGTTGTTCTATGTATACCTCCTCCTCAAGAATTCCATTCAGAAAAGTTGATTTCACATCTATTTGATATACTTTGAATCCCTTATGTGCACCATATACAATTAGTATATGGACTCCTTCAAGTATAGAAATAGGTGCAAAGGTTTCACCATAATCAATACCTTCTTCCTGTGCATATTTGATGAAGAGGTATGAATCACATTTAGAACCTTCTTTCAATGACTCTAATAAATGCAAACATTTTGCAATCTTAAAAATAATTTCTCAAACTAGGGCAGAATCTGAAACCCTCAAACATTTATTAATAACTTTCAGAAATGAAAGAATAAATCAAATCCCATTGGTGGGAATAAATAAAAGTGAATTAAAAACATTTTACCCAAGTTATAGCCAAATCCAAGCAATGAAACAAAAGTTATTGCATTGCCAAAACTGCTCATATTATGACAGCATCCAACCAGTCTTCACCAAAAAAGCTATAACTTTATTAAAATTTAATAAAAATAAACCAAACCCAAAAAAAAAAGATGACTCATATATCTTTCCAACAATATAATTTTTAGGTCTGTATCATTTGAAATGAGTTTGTACCACTCAAAACATCAAAGGAATTTCAGGAAACATAACCAAAAAACTGAGATATATAACATAAAAAATAAGCTTTCTTCCATTCCAAATCCTTCTTCAAATTCCCCCAACTTACAATTTCATGTTTTGGAGACCAAATTTATATAATTTGGAATCATAATAAACCATCCAACCAACCTATAACTACCCATTAACAACTTTTAAAAAGTTGTCACCAAGTTGTAAAAGTTGTCATTATAATTTTGACAACTTTTGAACAACTTTTACAATTATTGTTCAAATATCCTCAAACCATTCCTAGACCTTTAAAATATTTTTAAAATGTCTTAAAGACTCTAATTACATCAATTCAACTCCTTTTTGATATATTTGAGTGGTTATACCATACTTGACTTTTCTTCAGGACCTTATAGATCACTATGATTTTAATGGCTTTAATAGCCTTGCAAAATGGTTTGAATAGATTACAAATATTATTTAGGATATTAAAGAATAATGAAACCATATTAGAGGAAATTTAAAATATAAAATTATTCATGAGACATCCAATGAATAGGTCCTCCTGCACCATACTCGTGACCTTGAAAGTTTTCCAGTCCCTTGGAAATGGGTTTTCAAAGATCTCTTCTTCATCTTCACTTTTGGTCTCTCAATCCTCTTCCTCAAGAATGTTACCCTATTAAGAAAAAAATTATGTCATTTCCAATCTGATTTCTTCATCACCTACATTGAAATGAATACAATAAAAAATTCATGTGCAAAACTTATTTGATTAGTATCAAAATCAATCACAAAATTTGAGTCTTATATCTTCCTCAAGTCTATATATCTCACTGATATTTCTTGAGAGACATCGGATTAGAGGCTTATAATCCATTTAAAGTTCTGATAGACATAATATCAAGTCAATGTATAGCATCGACCTAACATTATACTCCATGATTAAACTCTAAATCTAACTCACCCATAGCCACTTCACATTCACAGGTTCTTTTCATTCTCTGCGAGTCTTCCATGATGCAGGATTGAAGCTCATCATTACCATGCTGGTTGGGTTCAACATGAATGTACATGTGGAGGAATTTTTCCACCTTTTTCCATTTCAACAACCAAGTTTAAAACATGATGATCTTTGGCTATCATTTTGGGAATGGTCTTCAATAACATTTAGTTGTTTAATATATAAATCTCTCTACGCATAGATCATTCAATTATCTCTTTCAAACCACCATAGAAACCTTATCACTTGGGCCCCATGTGACATAAAAAACCTATCAACTTTCCCATTAACAACTTTTAAAAAGTTTTCACCAAGTTGTAAAAGTTGTCATTATAATTTTGACAACTTTTGAACAACTTTTACAATTATTGTTCAAATATCCTCAAACCATTCATCGACCTTTAAAATATTTTTAAAATTTCTTAAAGACTCTAATTACATCAATTACACTCCTTTTTTATATATTTGAGTGGTTATACCATACTTGACTTTTCTTCAGGACCTTATAGATCACTATGATTTTAATGGCTTTAATAGCCTTACAAAATGGTTTGAATGGATTCCAAATATTCTTTAGGACACTACATAATAATGAAACCATATTAGAGGAAATTTAAAATATTAAATTCTTCATGAGACATCCAATGAATATGTGCTCCTGTACCAATATCCCTTGCATACAAGTCTTGCCTTATTCCTAGTGACCTCACCATTTTCATTTAACTTGTTCCTAAAAATCCACTTAGTACCAATAAGATTTTAATCTTTTGGTCTAGGTACTAATGTCCATGTAATAGTCTTCTCAATTTGGTCAATTTTCTCATTCATGGCATTGATCCATTCCTCATTTTCAAGTGCATCCCTAACATTCTTATGTTCAAACTCACAAACTAAGCATGTGTTATGTCTTAACTTACTTTGGGTCATCATGCCAACTTGGTTATCTCCAATGATTTGATTTTGTGGATGGTGTCTTCTAGAAAATCTTGCTAGCACTTGTTCTCTTCTCTGCTCATCATTCGGTTAAGGTTCATTTTCTATCTCAGTAGCTTCTTCCTAATTCTTGGTGTGCATTTTATGATTCTTGGTAGCATTGTCCTGATGCTCAGTAGACTCAACATGTGGCTTCAATAGATAATTTGGATCTTCAACATATGTAAACCTACCATAGTATTCTAGTTCCTTCATGCTTTCTTCATCATTCTTTTCAAAAAACTCATCAAATCTTACATTATCACTTTCTCTCATTTTATTAGTAGACTTGTTCAACCATTTATAAGCTTTACTCTTAGTAGAATATCCTAAAAATATTCCTTCATCAGCTTTGGAATCAAATTTACCATTCATATCATCTTTTAGAATATAACACTTACTACCAAAGATTCTAAAATAACTTACATTGGGTCTATATCCAAACCATAACTCGTAAGGTGTCTTGTTTGTGTCTTTCTTCAGTTGAACTCAGTTCAGGTTGTAAACTGCAATGCTAACTACCTCTGGTACATTTGTGCAACATTTTTCACAATAATCAATGTTCTAGCATAATCAAAAATAGATTGGTTCCTCCTTTTAGCAATCTCATTCTGTTGTGGTGTCCTAGGTGTAGAAACCTTCCTTTTGATTCATCCTCATTACATAAATTAGTGAATTCATTAGAAGAAAACTCACCTCCTCTATCAGACCTTAAGCATTTCAAATTTATCCTTATACCATTTAAACAATTTGAATGCCTTGGATTTTTCTTTTAAGAACATTATTGTCATCAGCCAAGAGTAGTCATAAAAAAATAAAATAAAATAAAATATTTATCACCACTATAGCTTTGAGATCTCACAGGACCACATAAGTCAGTTGGTACCAACTCCAAAATACATTTAGATGAATAGTCCTTACTTTTAAAACTATATTTGGTCATCTTTCCTTTCTGACATTGATGGCACATAACATGATCAAGTTTGGTTAGACTTGGCAATCCTCTAAATTTTCTCTTTCTACTGATTTTAATCATGTTATCAAAGTTTACATGACATAGCCTCTTATGCCATAACCATACATCTTCATTTTTCACCAATAAACAAGAAGTTTCAACATTGTCAAGATATAATAAATTACCTTTTGATTTTCCTCCAGTAACAACAAGCTTTCCATTTTCATCATAGATTTTCACCTTCTTGTTGTCAAATGCAACTCGATGACCTAAGTTATTCAGCTATGCTACACTCAACAAATTGTAGTTAAGTCCTTTTACCTAGTATGCATTATCACATCTAATGGACTATCATTCAATAATATAGACCCTTTTTCTTTCACCTGACAAGGTGTATGATTTCCCATTTTCATTGATCCTCCATTATAATGCTCAATATGATCAAACTTATCTTCATCACCAGTCATGTGATGTGTACAACCACTATCAATGATCCAAGTATCATTCTTACTAACTTTAGAAATAAGTGTTATTTCTACATACCTTTCCTCATCTTCTGAATCATATTTTAGTGTAACAAATACTACTTCAATTTCATCATCAGTGTCAGTGTCGGTGTCATCTTCATTTTCTCCAACAAGGTAACATGCCTTCTTGCCTTTGTCTTTATAATCTCAGTTGTCTCTATTGTAGTGTCGATTTCCTCTATTATTCCTTCTACCAAAATTTCCATCACTAGATTGGTTTTTGTCTTCCTCTTTCCTATTAGGACATCTAACAACAATATGGCCAACCTCTTTATAGTTAAAATAAGATAAAGGTAACTTTCCCTTATACCTTCCTTTACTTTTTTGTAGTCTCTAGGCCATAAGTGCTTCAAGCTCACCAAGCTCATCTTCAGTATTACTGTCACTTTCATTCTTTATAATATGCTTACTGCTAGATTTACCAATCTTAAGAGATGACATAAAAGTAGACTCAACACTCTGTACACCACTATTGTATAAATTATTCAGCTCAAAATTTGTTAACATTCAAATCAGACTATCAAGAGTAAGAGTGCTATTAGGTGCAGACCTCATCTCATGAATAACAGATATTCTGATTGCATAGATAGGAAACAATGTTCTTATTATATTACTTATGGCATTATCTTTAGAAATAATACCTCCTACTCCTCGGATAGCATCAACTACCTCTTTGATTTAGTTCGAGTATTGTGCAATGTTCCCTCCTTTCATCTTCATGTCATCAAATCTACCTCTCAAGATTTTAGCTCTGGCTCTCATCACATTCACATCACCACCATAAATGAGAGCAAGTGTATCCCACATTTTCTTCACTGTAGTGCAATCCTTGATATCTTCAAATTTAGCATCAGATAGAGTAGCAATAATCTCTATCATGGTAATATTGTGTTCATGTCAGTCTCTCAACTGATCAAGAGTCAAAGGTCCAACATTCAGTTGTATGTAGCCATTGTCAAGTAAAGGTATAGCATGTTCTCCAATTCCAGATATATGAAGCCTCATCTGGCTTTTCCATGTGGTAAAGTTATCTTCGATCAGCTTTAGCATTTCCCTTTTATACATCTTGTGATCTTTCTGCTCAAGTCATTAAAAATTTCTTCCAAGAAACCAATATGCTCTAATACTAATTGTTAGAATAACTGAGAGGGGGGTGAATTAGTTAGATCAATTACCCTACAGTCCCAAACTCATAGATGTGCCTTACAAAACAATTCCAAAAAATTATGTAGCTCGGTAACATAAAATATCAATCTATCTATTTAATTTATAGATTACTAGTAATTATCAAAATTGTGATTACCAGTTAAATCAACTATGAAGTATGTAAAGTGTGATAGAAAAATAATCATAACAAATAACACATAACACAATGATTTAATGTGGAAACCCTGCTAAGGGAAAAACCACCTAGGATGGGTAACCCAAAATAATTCACTTTTCTCAAGTGAGCTTGGTAAAGAGCCAACCCTGTTAAAGGTTACAATGCACACTATTAGGTGTGACCTGGTTAGAGGATTTATCACTAATAGTTAAACTTTGACTAGTATTCACTATGGGGTAAAAAAGATGACACTTTACATTCAATGAATGTCATAGGATAGTACAATAAGACTGTTAAGTCCACTCAATTAAGAGATTTTCTTAATCAATTTTTAAACTGATACAGTACTGATCTAATTCAAATACAACTCAATTGAAAATATTCAGATCTATGCTATGCTCATAAAATCCTCTAATCATTAATCAATTCATTTCCTCAATATTTCTCAACTTACTTTCACTCCGTAAATAGTTCTCTAACGCTCGATAATATCTACAGTTCAGTTCTTTCTGTAACCATTTTGATCAAGAATACATGTATACAATCTTCATGTGAAATCTCTCTAGTCTCCTTTTTTCTGACATGTTTCAATAATGAAATTCATCTCTCTTATATAGACAAGTAAACCATTTTCATATCAGCCATCAAATTTTTCCTCTTAATCTCCTTCGTTGATTGTGTCAGTTAAACATTCCTCAGTAGATGTGTCATTAACATGTTTCAATCTCATCCTTTAGATCATCTCTAAATTTTTTCAGCCATGGATCTCATAACTAACTTCATCCTTATCCTCGAAATCATAACAATTTCTATCTTATCAAATTCAGCCATCTTTTCTTAGCATTTAATGTTTTCATCCATACTCGGTTAATATAGAAATGCATCATTGATAACTATCTCAGTTATTACTCAGCAGATGTGTCATTACTAGATTTCAATCTCATCTTTTAGATCATCTCTGAATTTTTTCAGCCATGGATTTCATAACTAACTTTCGTATGCACCCTAAAATGGTCACCTAGACTTTGGGCCCCATTCTTATATTTATCAATTTCCTGAATCAATGCTTTGTAATATTTTTAATCAAATCAATTTCCTTGATAAAATCCTAGTTCTATCATTTATTCGATTATATTCTATGGGTTAACCATTTTATCCTAAGTCTTTATTTAATTAAAAGGAATTCCCTCCCCTTTTATTAAATAAAAAGCCCCCACTTTCCTCTTATCCTAAGTTGCACAAATAAAGCATTATTCTTATTTTATAAAAAAGAAGAAAAGGTTTTTTTGTCTCACATGGGGCACAAAATTCAACACTTCTTTCTCATTGGAGGAGATTTGTGCACAGGGATTGATCTCACTTTCAAACTCCACCCTTGATCAAATATTTTTCCTCTTAATCTCCATGGTCCATTTATCTTTAAAAGGAGAGCTCATTTCTCATTCAAAGGATCCCACTCTTGATGTTAATGTTGTGCTACAGGTTTTCTTGGTGACTTTGGAGCTTTGGAGAGCTTGTTGCATTTTAGTCTTCATACTTGCATTATAGCTTAGTTTTCATGGTATTTTAGTTTAGTTTCCTTTCATGGTCTAGCTTAATTCACATAGTTTAATTAGCAAAGGCTTGTAATACTCTCATTTTCATAGCATAGTTGCATTCTTGCATTCTCATTCTAATATAGTTTGCATTGCATCTTCATTTGTGATTCTTGAAGATATTGGAATTCTTGCCCTTGTCTCTTTGAATCTCCCATTGCATGGTTTACTAGCAAGGTTATATGCTTAATAGCTCTAGTTGAGAGCCCTCTAAACACCCTTCCACTCCATGCTTAGGGAGCTCTAGGTCGCTTTCTCAAGGTTTCCAATCCATGGCTGCTCTTGGAAGTAATGACTTAGAGAAGTGCACATTTTGAGTGCACATTTTTGGTGCCCACCGTGGGGCAGAATAGTTCTGTTTTGCCTTTATTTCTTTGCATTTTCGCTAATTTTTCATCACTGTTATCTTGCTATTCTGGCTATTTTTCTATTTTTCTAGAAAAGTATCATACAACAGTCTTCCAGTATCGTATGATAGTTCTTTACATACCCGTGCGATACTTTTCTAGTAAAAGTATCGTGTGACCATACAGGACATTGTCACATAGCCATACAGTACTCTATTGCCTAGATACAGTGTGAACTATTGTACAGAATAAAAGTATTGCACTTCTATACTATGAAGTATTGTGCGAAACTTTTTCTAATAGAACTGTCACCCAGGCCTGGCAGTGACTGATTTTGGTTCTTTCTTTGCAAGATTTGGATTTGTTTGCTTGCTGGTTTTGACTTGCTGTGTTAGGATAGAGATTCATTTGCAGATTATACTTGGTTTTTTCTATACTAAACTTTGTGGGCCTAACAAGTTGTGTTTGTAGGTGTGCCCTAGTTGCTTGCATTATTTTCTAAAAGAACGCATGTCAAAGCTTCAAATGCATAAGGGCTACTAATATTTCTTGCAGGGCTGCCCAAAGCATAAAAAAAATCAAGTGCTTATTCATTTCCTTCATTTTAAGTGTGGCATTATACTAGTTTATTGTTTTCTAGGAACTTAATATCTTGTTATTAGAGTCTTTTGGTGGTAGGAAATTATGCTCTTCACCCTTGTGGTGAACCATAAATCTTGACCCATCTTTAGATTTTGAAAGAAAGAGGGTTAATTGAACATTGCTTGGTGTGTTTGGGAAAGATTTTTGAGATAGGAGAGTATGCTCTTCACCCTTGAGATGAACCAAAAATCTTGACCCTCAAAGGTTAATCTACTTCTTGTTTAGTTTAGAATCCTTTAGCAGGCCTGCTCTTGAGCAATCAAGAGGAATGACCCAAGTGGGGACAAGCTAATACATGACTATTCTGACCCACTATAAAATCAAGGCTATCAAGGACACAAAACCTTGGTAGACATAATACTTGTCTTCGGTTGGTGTGACTACTTGTGGGATTGTGACCATGAGGAAAATGCTAAGCAAGAATGCTTAAGGTACTCTTATGGCTGCGAGGTCCATTACTTGCTGCAAGGTAAGGAGTCCCTTTGGGGAGAAAGAGGGGTATTGTGAATGGAAGCCCTTATTACGAAGCTTAGATAGAAGCTACCTAATTTTTTTGCTCAACATCTTGGTGCAAGGATGGATTCTAGTGGACTAACCTAGATCACCCTAAGATTTTACTCACCATCTATGTTCCTTTGGTTGTGTCATTGGCACTTCCATGACAAAGCCAATATCTATTGTGCACAACCACTTTGTGTTAGGCAATGGGACATCAAGTGTGGGCCAAGTTGTTGAGTATTGAGCCTTTGTCTTTTTAGGCTACCAAGTGCTTGAATTTCCTTCGCTATGATCTACCTGTGTAAACATTCTCAAACATCAAACATCACGGTAGTGTTCATAGGATTTTTGGCTTTGATATCCCAAGTTCATGTCTTGACAAGGTTGCCTTTGCCCTTGTTGAAGTGTTTTATGACACGTTTGATCACTTACTATTTGCAAAACTATCTATTTTCTATTGTTATCACATTCCAAATTGAGAAATTGAAATCATCAAACTACAACTTTAGTCAAATTGCCTTCAAAACTAAGATTTGCACACTCACCAGTTAAATATCATACGATACTGCACAACTATCACACCACTTGCCTAGGCATTATCGCATCAACTACCTAGAAACTATCGCACTGCTTTGTGCAAAATATCATCTAGGAAAAATTTATCATTCTGCTACCCTGTGAACCATCACACAGAGTCATCCTGCTATCTTACTGTTGTCTATAATCTGAAGCTGATTCATGTCCTTTCCAGTCTTCCTTGGTCAGTCTGGGTCAGATCTTAGGTGCTATGACATATTTCTCAACATCCAAATGAACTTTAATGGTATCAAGTTGCACAAAATGACTCTTGGTCTTCTTTCTTCCACATCTCCCATGTCTTCCTAGTCTCTGATTTCCATTCTTTCTCTTCTTCCTTCATGCTTCTTCCTCTTCTTCATAAACCCTTCATGTCTTCTTGATTATTTTCCTCTTATTATCTAGTCTACCTTCTTCTAGTCATCTCTTTTGTCACTTCCATGCTTGATTCCTCTTCTTCCAGAACCATGAATTTCAACTATCTTGTTATGGAACCTCTCTTGAAAATAGATGATCTCAAACTCATTGCTCAATTCAAAGAGTTTTATTCCTCCAATCGTCCTTCTAGACATTACATGAGTGATAAACTAAGACAAAAATAAAAGAAAAATTGAATGAATCAGATGCCTTTGCTAGGTTCATGGACATGATCCTATCACCAGCTTCTTCTTTTGAACATTCTTCATCTTCTAATTCTTACCATGACTCTTCTAGATATTATTCACATTCCTCATTATCCCAATCTTCTTCCTCCACTAGGTCTTCACTTTCCTCTTCTTCATGATCTCGTTCCTCTTCTACTTCTCCCAAGAGTCTTACTTCTTTTCTCAAGAGATACCATGATGAGAAATATGATATTCCTGGTGATACCTCTCCCCCGAAGAGTGACACACCCATCTTTGATGACTATGAATACTATGATGACTATGATGATGGAAAATATAGTGATACCTATGACACCTCTATTCCTAAGAGTCCTCCTTGTCATGTGCCTGTGCTTACTAGACATGGGTCATCACATTGGATAGATCATGATGGTGATCCATATGATTTGAATTTTGAAAGAGACTTTAATGATTTCTGTGAACAATACCTAGATGATACATCTACTTCTATTGAAGAATATAAAATGTACCACACTGATTTGAAATGTAAATACTATAAGAATCTTTCCTATAAGAACTCTCATGATGAAAATAAAGATGACACTCTCAAGAAAGATTATGTTAATGATGGACCTTTGTCTTGTGATGGTTCCCTTCCATCCCCTACTTCCTCCAATACCCATACATTTCCTAAAGCTTCTAAGTCTTTCAAATATTTCACAAATACTTCATCCAAAAAAGGTCCTAATACTTTTCATGTGGTTCCCTATAGTTATCCTCAAGGGCTACCTCTTAAAAGAACTCAAGCTAGTCTTCACTTGGCTGCAAATACCTTCAATAATTCTAAACCTAAAGAGCCCGCACCCTTATATGCTATAATTCCTACTTTAGCTAATCTTTCACCATCTCTTCCAAAGTCTTCCATACAATTCCAACATGCTCCCTTATCCTTAGAAGTGGATCCATGTCAAGAGGACTCTAAAAATAAAGAAAAGAACATAAAGAAAGATCAAGATCAAGAACCCTCCATGTCATCCAATCCTTTTCATGATGTCTCTTATCCATTTCATGGTTCTTTTGATCCTCTACACCCTTTCTCATTCATTCCACCATGTCTTAAGTCTTCTCCTAAGCAAGATCAAGCTACTACTTACATCGTTGAGCTTATTGACAATCAAAATAACCTTACTACACTCATGCTTTCTAAAGATGATACTTCTATGAAGGTTATTAAAAATAGTGTTGTTACTTCCAATGTTAAGTCTATTGAAAATCAAGAGAATATGCTTATGCTATCCGAAGCTCCTTGTCAAAGTCAAAGCCTTTCATATTCTTGTTCTACCACTCTATGTTCACCTCCAATTTCTACTCTTCCTAAGTCTTTGCAAGATTTGAACAATCCTATCGAAGAAGTTTCTCCTAATGCTCACTCTAAAGATGTTGATGTCCTTGGTTGTCATATATATGTTGATGAACTTATTGATTATCCTTCTGTATCTTCCACATCCATCCTTGGACCTCCCCCACCAATAGTAAGGGCTTCACATCTTCCTTCCATCTTGGGCCCTTATTTCCCTTCACTTTCCCCTCCTAATTCTCCTAATTCATCATCCATATTGGGTCCTCACATCCCTCCATCTCCTATCTTTTCTCAAGATAAACATAGATGCATACCCTTGAATCCTTTTCATCCACCCACCCATCTAAACCAGTCATATCCTCCTTCTTCTTCCATAAACTTCTCAAGTCTTTTGGAAGTAACTTGAATGTTCAATACAAGAAAAAGAATCAATACAAAAATCAATCAAAAAAGAATATCACCATGTCTCGTCTAATCGACATGGAGACATAAAGTCAAAAGAGATATCTAAGAAGAAAACTACAAGACAAGTATGGGTTCCAAAATCCATCATTGAAGATATTCTCTCTAAATCATCAAAAAATATTTAAAAGCATATGGCTATATGCATTCCAAAGTCTCTCTTCAAAGAGTCTGATGTTGAGCAACAAGTGAAGTTTACATTCAAGCTTCCAAATGCTTCCACTTCATCTTCTTCCAAAAACATTCTTCCATTCCATGCACCTAAACCACAACCTCTACTATCTTTTCACCATATTCCTTCACATATTCCTTCATTCACATTTCCTCCATCCTCTCACCACCCTCCAAGGTGTGTGTTGATGTTGATCTTTCTTTCCTTTCCATCTACCCTTTCACAATCCTTCCATTCATTATCCTTCTACCTTCTATCCTTTTTCCTCATTTTCCTATTCCTCCTATCTTCCAACCTCACTTGCTTTACATAAAACCTTATCCTCCATTTTTCTCTTCCATCTTCATTTCCCTATTAGCATCTTTGAGCATATCATTTTGAATCCTTGACATATCATGGTTTATCCTTGCAAGGAGCATTATCTAAAAATCTTGCCTTCTTCCAAAGAAAAAAAAAATAGAAAACAAGAAAAAAAAAAATGAAAAAATTCAAAATGTGCCCTAGTGGAAACTTGGAAATAGGTGCCTTGGTAGCAAAATTAAAGAGAAATAAATTCATCCTATGGTGAACGCCACTCCCTTGTGGTGCCTTGGATAAGTACCATGATGAAAACCTGACAATCAGGTATCATGCGTAATTCTTCTACATATTTCATTCATTCCATCTTCTCTCTTTGATCTTGACAATGTTGACCTATACGCGAACATTTGGCTATCTTGTGAGCTATCTTACGATGATCTTGCTTTCATTCCATTCATGTTTTTCCTTCATATTTATTTTTCTCCATTCATTCTAGCCTTTCGCTATCCTTTTCCCCTTTGGTCTTGATCTAATAAAAAAGAGTAAAAATGATTCTATGAAGCCTCTTGACATGTCTACTCCTTTGGACTACATCCTTTCCTTCTTTTGCATTACGCTTTTCCACCAGCTTGCTAATCCCTCTTGTCCTCCACCTTTCTAGACATTGGGACTACATGATGTGATCTTTCTTGGGAATTTGATGCCCATTCTATCTGGGGGCATCCTTTGTACATACTTATTGATCTTGAAAAAATTCCAAAAAAAAATAATTTCATATATGATGCTGAAAAAATCCTTTAAAAAATTATAAAAGGTCCTAAAATAATCTGCCAAGCAGTGAAAACCTATGTCTATCAGTCCTGCTTGGAGCTCATTTGCTCCACTTCTTGCTTTGCCTCTCCTAGCCTGGAATTGACTCTTGTCTTAGTCTAGGCGGCATACATTGTTTTAGATTATCTTGGGTCTCTTTGTGCATCGAGGTTTCTTGGGCAACTTGGTTCAAACAGTGTTTCTCAACACTATCCAAGTGTGTTTTTCAAACACTTCCCTAGCATCAAGTGTTTCTAAACACTTATCAGATATCCTACCTGTAGTCTAGAATGATATGGTATTTCTCACCAGTAGATGCGATACTCAAAGTTTGACTCTATGATATACACACACGCACTTAAACACTTGACTCACTGAGACTTGCTTGACTTTATTTCTTTGTGTGTTGTTTATGATGTTTTATTTGTCGAGTGTTCTCTCCCTAATAGTTTTCGATGATACCTAGCTAGAAGACTAGGGGCATGAGGACATGTTTTATCTATTTTCTACCTGTGGGTATATTTTTTTGATCTTAACTATCATGAGCATTCATGCTTGTTCCACTTGACACTAGGATCTACAATGTATTATCCTTGACTATTTTCAGCAAGTGCATGCTTATAGTCATCTTGGATTTCTTGTGTCTCGATGCGAGCATAATATTTCTATACTAAACTTAGGTACCCTCACTACACTAGCCATGTTGACCTACATGTCTCTGGTACCTAGGTGGGATTCCCACATATCTATCTGATATAGATCATATTCATATACCCATAATCATACTAGTGTGTATTGTATGATCTTACAATGCTACCAATAAAGCTCGATGATGATTATTAGAGTCTAATGGCTTTGTGACCTTGCAAGTAAACCAATTTTCATAGTAGCTTGCATTCTTAAGATCATGTTAGTTTAGTTTTACATCTTGCATATGGAGAGAGCTCTTCTTTCATCTTTCACAGACTTGTCGGTCAACAACGCTTGCCTTTCACTTTTTCTTGAATCATGTCTTTCACTTCCTATCTTTCATATCACATCATTTTCTATTCCTATCATCACAAGGGGTTAATCTTATCATCATGCATATATTTGTTCACATCTTATATGGTATTTTGACTTTTTGACCTAATTTTCAAAACATCTCAGAATTTCATGAAAACTACACCCCTGGCCAATGTCGACATCTTGGATCCATTTTTGGGGTCAAAATTGAAATCCAAGTTCATCTTAATAGTCAAAATCACATTTTAAAATTTCTCCTTCTCTTGCACAGTTGGCTGACCATTTGAGGCCTGATTCTTCGATCTTCACTAGGGCATCTTCATTTCTTCATCCCCATCTCTCTCAACCTTCTAGTCTCTCATTCATTTTCATTCACTTCATCTCTTTGAGGTTTTGACTTTATCTTTTTCCTATATCTTTCTCACTCAAACCTAGTCAAACTAGGGCATATTTTCACTGCTTGATGGTTGTTCTATCATCTTTCATCTTCAATTATGATTTCTATTGATTTGATCATGTTTCTCTTTCTTTTGCATTCCCTCTACCTAATTTTGATTTTGATTTTGAGGGGGCAGTACCTATCAAATTTCAATCCTTGATCCAGTTTTATCAAACCTTGCTTGAGATTCTTATCTCTTATTTTAGACTTGACAATTACCTATTTACAACGGTGTTGGCCTTGTCTTTTTCAATTAGCTTATCTTTGTCCTAATGTGTTCCCATTTGTCGAACACATGTCTGGGTTGTTTTGTGATCCCAAATTGATCTCACATTTCAATTCCATTCTTTAGCTACATGTGTTCCCAAAATGATCACACATTACCCAAAGAGGGGCAAATGTATGCACCCTAAAATGGTCACCTAGACTTTGGGCCCCATTCTTCAATTTATCAATTTCTTGAATCAATTCTTTGCAATATTTTCAATCAAATCAATTTCCTTGATCAAATCCTAATTCTATCATTTATTCGATTATATTCTATGGGTTAACCATTCTATCCTAAGTCTTTATTTAACTAAAAGGAATTCCCTCCCCTTTTATTAAATAAAAAGCCCCCACTTTCCTCTTATCCTGAGTTGCACAAATAAAGCACTATTCTTATTTTATAAAAAAGAAGAAAAGGTCTTTTTGTCTCACATAGGGCACAAAAGTTAACACTTCTTTCTCATTGGAGGAGATTTGTGCACAAGGATTGATCCCACTTTCAAACTCCACCCTTGATCAAATATTTTGCCTCTTAATCTCCATGGTCCATTTATCTTTAAAAGGAGAGCTCTTTTCTCATTCAAAGGATCCCACTCTTGATGCTAATGTTGTGCTGCAGGTTTTCTTGGTGACTTTGATGCTTTGGAGAGCTTGTTGCATTTTAGTCTTCATACTTGCATTATAGCTTTGTTTTCATGGCATTTTAGTTTAGTTTCCTTTCATGTTCTAGCTTAATTCACATAGTTTAATTAGCAAAGACTTGTAATACTCTCATTTTCATAGCATAGTTTCATTCTTGCATTCTCATTCTAATATAGTTTGCATTGCATCTTCATTTGTGATTCTTGAAGATATTGGCATTCTTTCTATTGTCTCTTTGAATCTCCCATTGCATGGTTTACTAGCAAGGTTATATGCTTAATAGCTCTAGCTGAGAGCCCTCTAAACACCCTTACACTCCATGCCTAGGGAGATCTAGGTCACTTTCTCAAGATTTCCAATCCATGGATGCTCTTGGAAGTAAAGACTTAGAGAAGTGCACATTTTGAGTGTACAACTTCATCCTTATCCTCAAAATCATAACAATTTCCAGCTTATCAAATTCCATGGCTACGAAAAATGGGTGACTTCCCTATTCACTAAGGGTTGGGTTAGAGGGAAAGTTAATTTATGGGGTAAATATTTTACCCTTACTCTTAGTCTTATGGCTGAGATAATATGCTTACCCCTGGAAGGTACCCATTTTCATAGAGGTAACCATAGGCTAGGCTCTAAATCTTTTAATCTATTCCCTAAAACTGTTGATGAAAAGGCCCTTATGACTAAAGGGAAGGGGGACTATGTTGATATCACCAAGGTTAAGGATTTCTAGGCCAAAATGTTGAAATTAATGATAGAGTATTTCACCCTTGATGGGCATTACTCCAAAATCTACAACCTACATTTCATCTTGGTTAACCACTTCAGGCATAACAAGAGGATATCCTTCCCATTTTTTCTTTTGAGCTCCCTCAATAGTAGCATTACCGAGCATAGGAAAAAGATAAATAACCCTATGTTACATGAGGGGTTGATCCTCCTTATTTATGACTATGTCAGAGATATCATTCTAGACCCTATTCCTAAGAGGGTCAAAGGTAAAATTTCAAAGACTATTGAGGGGGATAGTAAGGCTAAATCCAGCAAAAAGAGAAAGAAAAACAAGGATATTGTCTCTGACTGTAGGAAAGATGACAGTAAAAAGAGGAAGAAAAAGAAAGTGAAGAGCTCTGATATCAGCGAAGATGATACTAAGGAAAAAAGCTCTAACTCTCTACAAATGGGAAATAACGAGGAATAAAATGTGGAAATGGGTCCGGGTAACACTGAGCAGGAAGAGGATAGGATTTTCATAACTAAGGATGAGAAGGAGGAAGAAGATGAGGGGAAAGATGGGGACTACCATGATGATGAAAAAGGTGAGGAAGGGGCTAAAGAGGAGAAAGAAGAAGAGATGGATGAAAAAGATGAGGAAAGGGATGAGGAGGAGGAAGATGAAGCCCAGGTTTCCCCTACTAAGGATGATAAGAATGAAGCCCTAGACCCCTCTGCTGAAGGGGAAAATAATGATGCCCACTTGGATAATGAGGAAGGGTTAGACCTGGCAAGTAAAGATGATGGGGAACCCGTTAAGGCAGACTCTTTGGGCTCTCTTGAGGGGTAGGATGAAGAGGAAATTGAGACTAGCTAGATTTCCCCTAATAGTGAAGAAAATCAGGAGGAACAAAAAGACTTGGGTGCTAATTCCAATCAGAATGGTACTAAGGAGGATAAAAGCCAAGAAGATTATTATACTTACCCCCTAGAGGATGCTATGATCATGGACAAAGGTAACAAAGATGGGGGTCAGAGTATTCCTTAGGATTGGATCAATTAGGAGATTCGGGAGATTAAGCTCCATCTTAATTCTCTGGAAAAAACTACAAAAACCCTGAATATGAAGCTAGAGAAGCTAGAGAATAAGATTCAGGATAAGGTAAACAATAAAAGTTGGAAGGAGATAACTGTCGAGATCAACAAAATTTTTGACAACAAGGTGAAGGAAATTAAGGTCAAAGTTAGCAACAATGGGAAAATGATTAATGAAGTCCTCAACCATAGCAATGAAGGGCTCAATGTGGCAGTCATCAACCTGAATATGCTTCACAACTATCTGGAGAAAAACCATTTGGAAAACACAACCATTACAATTGATGACAGTGCTGGGAATGTAGGCCCAAGAACTAGAACTAGAGGGCGTATTCAAAGGAAGATCCCTAAGAATCCTAAGGAGTTGAAGGACCTAAAAAATGCTATCCAGAAGATGGAGGAGCTAAAGATGAAGGCGAACAAAATGATAAGAAATTAGTTTTGTCTTGTTCGTTGTTGGGTGCTGCTGGTAGTGTTGCTAGATCTATTTTCCTTGCTTTTGTTTTCATATCTAGTGTTTTTCTAGTTCTTGCTCTATTCTTTCAAGCAGGCATTTCATTTTAAAAAATTAATGCTTTATCTTTTTGCTATGATGTAAATGGTTTCAGGTTCCATTCAAAACCCATTTTTACCTTATTCAAAAACTATCTCGGTTATTACTGTCACTCGGTATACACTGCATTGGCTCGGTGTATACATAAATCTTCAATTACTGACCACATTGACTTGTTCAATTTCAAATCTCTTCTTCATAATAGATTAATGTAACATGCTCAAGTCAACTATATAAAGCCATAGACTCATCAATAAGTTACCTAATGTTTACCTTATCATTATCAGTCATATCCGTCTTTTCCTTATGTAGATATCTAAGTTGTTCATCTTTTCTTCCTTCAAAAGATGTTCAGATGTTTGTAACTATCATGATAAGTATTGCCAAAGCTAGTTGACATTAATGACAACATATTGACTGATTTAATCATCTCACATATCACTTCAGTAGCTCGCTGATCTCTAATCACTATTTCTTCAATTCATCTAGATATTCAATCAGTTGTAGTTCATCAATCACTAAATCAAAATTGTTAGGATACCAATTGTTAGAATAAGTGGGGGTGAATCAGTTAGATCATCTATCCTACAGTCCCAAACTCACAGATGTACCTTACAAAAAAATTCCAACAAATTATGCAGCTCGGTAACATAAAATATCAATCTATCTGTTTACTTTACCGATTACCAATAATTATCAAAATTGTGATAATCAGTAGTTCGGTGATCTCTAATCACTATTTCTTCAGTTCATCTAGATATTCAATTAGTTTTAGTTCATTAATCAACTAATCAAATTTGTTAGGGTATAATTTGTTAGAATAACTGAGAGGGGGGTGAATCAGTAGGATCAGTTATCCTACAGTCCCAAACTCATAGATGTACCTTACAAAACAATTCCAACAAATTATGTAGCTCGATAACATAAAATATCAATCTTTCTATTTACTTTACCAATTACCAGTAAATATCAGCAGGATTGAGCTGTGGTGTAGACTTCAATATTTTTAATGCCTTCAAAATTCTTTCTTTACCTCTATCCATCATAGGTATAGGTTCTGCTTCACCCTATTTAACTTCTTCATCACTAACATCCAAAGGTCAAGATGTCTTCCTTGGCACTGGGTTGTCTCAACAACTTCTAACCTAGCATAAATTTTCCTTAGCATGTCTACCAATCCTGGATCTGCATCTCTCCTCCCACAAACCATCTTGAAACCCTTTGCAATTGGAGGTTAGATCACAATCTGCCACCCTAATACAAATACCAACTAGGGTTTACAAGAAGGAACCCTCGACCTAAGACCTAAATTCTCAAATATGGATCAAGATCTAACCTCGCTTTGATATCACCTGAGGCAAGGAAAGGTAGGATGATGGGCCAAAGGTGCACCCTAATCACCAACCTCATTGCACATAATAAACACATAGATGCTATAAAACAAATAGGGAGAGAGAGAATATAGATTCATCATATATTATTCATAAATAATCTCATACATGTAATGCTATAAGGCCTTCCTAGTTATGACCATATACAATTAGAATTCAATTACATTAGTCATCATACATGTGAGGATTCAAATTTCAAATCCTAACTTCTATCTCCTTCTTATGATCCCTAAAACTATAACCTTCTACTTTATTTATACAAGAGGCAACCAAAAACAAGTCAGTATTTAGATCCATCATTGGAGAAGGAAATAACCAGATCTAGCTCCACATGCTTCCCAATGATCTATGTAACCATTAACTTTGTGACTAAAATTAAATGCACAAGTCAGCCTCAATAGAAATCCAAACTAAACCATGCAGCAAGAAAGATTAGGCCAAGCAAAAATAGATTAACTCAATGAACCAACCAAGACAACTCGGTGAACGAAGGAACCGAGTAGCAACTGAGCCCTGTCAGTGGAAATAGGAAAACATCACCGAGAGCCCAAAAGAAGCTACCAAGAACAACTAACAACTATAACTTATTTTTGGTGATACAAGATTTCAAAGAACCCGAGATGCTCCTACATTAGTCTTTGACCAACCACCTTGTAATAATTATACAATTATGAGGTTCTTTTCTACTTTTTTAGAAAATTATATTATGAGGTTATCCTTAGAAAGTGGTAAAAATACTTTTACATGAGGAAGTTCCAAGGTAGAGGGAGAGGCTATACCTAGGATAGACTAGGGGCTTGGAAGGTGTTAGACTCATGAAATAGGGTTTCTCTCGCTATTAAATTCATGGTTGATGTTACAGTCACAATGGTGTTGAAGGAATCTATGGAGGTATAAACTTTTGAAGTGACTACATCATTGAATAATGTCATAATTGATTATGGTACATACTGAGTGAAACCTCTTTGACTAGAGGATTATATAACACTTACACTACCTACCTCATCATTAGTTACACCATGTGGCTATAGTGAGCCCACCGATCATATGTGTTGTAGCTGCTAGCATATATATTTTTGGGTACATACAAATATAAATAAGGATGATTATATATCTCATTCATATAGACACTTCAGGAGTAGATGTCACATTTCCATTGCAAAGAATATGACACTCATGGATATGGGTAAGTGCAATAATTTAGGTCCCAATTTGACAAAAGTCTTGTCAAATTAGAAAATGCCGGTAGAAACGGGCACCTATTTTGAAAAAATGGGCACCCAATTTAGGTTCAGATGCTTGATCCCAAATTCACAAAATGGGTGCCCATTTTTTTAAAAATGGGAACCTATTTTAGAAAAGGTGTTTGTTTCTAAAAAATATATACATTTTTAAAATTATGACTAGAAATACATTTTTACACATCGATTTATTATTTTTATGAAACAGATGCCCATTTTTTAAATTTTAATTAATGGGCACCCATTTCTTAAGAAATGAGTAGGAAACACACCTCTACCTTAGACTTTGGTTTAGTATAGGCATTGTGATGTTTGGTGGGACCATGTATATGTCTTGACCTCCAAAAATTTTCCTATGGCAATGAAATGTCATATTTTTGTCTTGTAATTTTTTGAGGGCCTTCCTGATTGTATTTTTTGACGAGATGAAAACCCATTAGCTTTATCACTATTCTAATTTAGAAATGTAAATTTCATAGTGATATGATTATTTTTATTATTTTTCATTATTTATTAATTAAAAGTGGTACCTAAATGTAAAATAGTGAGGTTCACTACAACTTTAATAACTTTTTTGTTTTTAAATTTTTTAGAAAATAAGTTATATGGTATCAACCCACAGACAATTCTCTTCAATATTAAAATAAAAGAATTTTTTAAAAATATGATTTTTTTATCAAATTATAGTGCTCGTACAGTAAAGATTTTGAAAATATGCTTCATAGTCAAGTAAAATTAATAAAATTTAAACTATTCAATAAAAAATAAGGAAAAATATGTTCATCAATATATGTTTTTTTAGGTATCTATCACCAAAAGGATTAAAAAAATTCATTTATTTAGGTCAAAATATGTTGTCCATCCACGGGTGTGGTATGGTCTTGAAATAGGCATTTTGAAAAAATGGTTTTTAAACATGCCTACTAAAAGGAAATTTATACCATGTGGGTATTCAAATAAATTACATATTTAAAAAGAAGACTCCAAAACTACATTTTCTATTACTAAAGTTTTAGGAGATTCAATCTATAAGTTCCTCAAATTTAGACATCAATTAACAAGAAATTTGAAAAACATGGAAAACACTTCCACTTTTTTCCCAAAACTGGGACTCAACTTCTTGCATCCTCCCCTAAGCTGATGACTATGTTTATCTCTAGTGGAAAATAGGTGTAGGCATGTTTAATTGTATTTATAAAATTTTATTTATTAATCATTTAAAAATTATAAATGAATTTTATTTTTTTGATTATAGAATAACTTAAATTGATACATGAACAATATGCATTTCAAGTTGCAACAGCTGGTGCGAGTAAACCATGACATACTCCTTCCACTTTACATGCACCTATATCTTTGACAGTAGAGATAAATTATTTTAATATGTTAAAAATAGAGTAATGCCTTGATTTCAAAATAGTTTTTAATAATATATACTAACCCTATAATGTATATTTATTTGGTGTTTGATAAGGATTGTTAGGGGATCAAATTTCCTATATTAAGGATATCACACTTTTTCCAATTCACTTTGTTCTAGAAAACTATGCAGTATTATATTACACACACCTCTTATTTACAATTTCTATCAAATCTACGTGAATCATTTAAATTTAGTGTTGTTAATTTATATTTAATATTATATATCGATATCTCTTATGTTAATTTTGTTTGTCTTAGGGTACCACACATATGTCTAGGACATCTCATGTTCAAAAGGAATCCTTAAGGGTACTGAAATGAACAAAGACATCCTCATAGACACCTAGATTCTGAAAGGTAATTAAGCACAATTTTAATTCACATAATCATTTGAAAAGATTAAATGATTTAAATTCATGTACGATCAAGAATTTATTTGTTAAAATATATTACATGATTAAACATGTACATGTAGATTTATTTAAACTTGTTGTTGTCTCTTCTACATACTACAACAATTGGTGTTTATAGAATTGTTGAATCAACCTAATGTACCAGAGGTTTAGGAAATAGAAGATGTACATATATTTCTATGACCTTTAACAATCTAACTTGTTCAAGTTCATCTTCAATATCTTATAATTTTTCATCATTTTAAATATGTAACATCTTCATCTTCACTTTCATCTCATTTTCTTTGGGTAAGTGCACCAAGATGGTGTCCAAAAAAGTGGCCACCTCCTAAAAAAAAATTAAAAATTTTCATAACGCCATTAGGCTATTCAATTTTTTTTTTAAAATAAGGTTGGTTATGCCAAGACTTTGCCAAGCTACAACAAATAATTAAAAAATCTTAATTTTAGAAAAAACACGGTTGTGTTTTATAAAGAAAAAATGCAAGTTAGAAAACTCGATTGTGTTTTGACTGTCATAATTTTTTTTTTAAAACCCATGTTTAACTGTTATTTTTTTATGCCAAAACCAAGTTTGAAGGAGAGGGGAGGAAAGAAAAACACCTAAACCTGAGTGGGTTCCTGTTGTTATTGGATTTTGTTGTCATATTTATCATTTTGAAAGCATGTCATATCATTGAACATGCAAGAATTTATTTTTTTAAAATTGTTTTTGTTTGAATTTTGATTGAGTAGGGTTTGTTGAAATGATTTAAGTTTTTTTTATTAATTTGATGTTAGATTCATAAAATAATCCCTAATCATGAAAGAGAGAACAAAGACCTTTTTGAACATAGAAAATCTTGATAATGTTAGAAATGAGAAACAATAGAACCCTTGAAATGCAGCTCCAAAACAAGAAAAACCTCAACAAAACCCAAATCCACTGCCAAACCCAAACCTACTACCAAACACAAATCCTAACCCTTTGCGTCCTGTAATAGATCATGTTGATGCCACACAATAGGACCTTATCAATCACCTTCAATAAAACATTACCCAAATATCCATATTGGTTAATAGGTTAAGGTCCTCTAGTTTTGAGCACCACTCATCCCTCAACACTTCCTTAGAAATAAAAGTCAATAGTACATATGAGGTGTCTAGAGAGGTTACAACATGGGGTTCATGGAGGGATAGATGTCATTCATTTTATGTCGATGAGTTTTCATATGATCAAGTGTAAAAAAAGAGGATACAAGTAAAGATGACATATGTGTTAATATGATTTAGAATAATAGAGAGGGGGGAGTGGGGGGGGGGGTGAATCAGTTGTTCACAGGTCCAAATGTATAAAATAAACTTTCAAACTCTTAAACAAATCAGATCTAACAACTAACAGCTACTCGGTCATTACTGAATACATAACAATAACATATAATAGTGCAGTCCACTATCCAATAGTATTTAACTTGCAAAACATAGAAATGTTCAAACCAAAACATTCACACAAGCATTAACATCAGGATTTATAGTGGAAACCCAATTTCAAAAAAACCACTTTGTAACATGTTACTGATATTTTCACTCTTCTGAAGTGAGCTCTGTGAAAAGCCAACCATGTCAAAGGTTACAAACACACTATCAGGTGTGACCTGGTTAAAGGATTTCAACCTGCCGGTTAGGAGTGTGCCTTTTTATAGGACTTGCATACATTCCATTAGAATGCAACCTTGTTCAAAGGATTTATACAAATGACTGTTAGGTCAACCTTGATTAAAGGATTTAAAACTGATACAATGGCTAGAAAGTAACAACGGTGTTTGATTTGAAAACATATAACTCACTTTGCAAATAACAGATCCAATTCCATACACATATGTTATCTTACTGATTATGATCCATTTCCATCTCCATCACTGATCTACTCAGAAATCCCTTCAAGAAATCACAACTCCTTCTACTTTATCCTTTTCTACTTATAAAGTCAATAACAACAACTCCAACATCCTTTCCTCTCTTCTCCTTCATGCTTAGGTTTCCTTCCTCAATTAGGTTGATCCAACTTTTTCCGCTTAATCTCCTTTGTAGATCTTAGGGTTAGGTCAGATTCATCGAATCCTTCCAAATTTATGTTCTTTATCCATCCTTCTAGAAACATCTCAAATCTCTTTATGGAATCACAATAAAATAGTTTATAGTGCATTAAATACTTCCATACAATCAATAAATAAAGTCAACACATTTTACATAATCAAAGAATTCAAATATGTTGGCTAGGAATCTGAATTCTTCCTCAAATGTAAATTACTGATGCTTGATCAATACTATCTTCAACTCCTTGGTCTTCACTGGGTAGCCTGGTCACCACTGAAAATATTTCTTTAGCTCATATTGTCTTCCTCGGCAATTAATTGATGTTCAGTCAACATAGAATTTACTCGGCATATACTGGCTCGGTCGACACTAACATCACTTAGCTTAAACTATATTTCTTCACTTTTTCTCGATTAAGCCTACCAGTTAAGGTTTGACATCAATGACAATACAACGATTGCTTCAATTACAGTTTCCAACAATCTCCCTCTTTGGCATTAATGGCAACACCATATGAAATACACATGATTCACCAACCAATCCAAAACTTATATGTGCATCAAATATATTTATAATATCCTTAGCTTCATTCTAATTCAAAATCAATTAGCCTTTCTTACATGGTCATCCATGTAGTAACATCCACTTGATCTCTACTTAGTTCCTTTCCCCTAAATCTCTCAATGTGTTTTCATCTTATTCATCTCCCTCTTTGACAATAATGCCAAAGAAGCAACTAAAACATACATCCTTCAGATGTAGATGTCATCTCGTCAGTTCAGTAACAATATTTCTCCCTCTATCATCTTTTCTTATGACTGATTATCAGCTTTGTTGTACTTTTCACAACTCTAGGCTGCTCCTAAAGTGTGACTTGTCTCTACATCAATTTTTTAGATACTCTATGTAGCACATTTGATGCAGTGCTCCTAGCTTGACTAGGCAGCCTCATTTAGGGGAATAACCCCTAATTGTCCTCTCATATATTCATGAGCTTCTTTAGGTAAAGCTTTAGTAAATATTTCTACTAGTTGTTCCTTTGTATTCACATATTCCATTCTGACCTCTTTATCTTGTACCAATTTCCTTAAGTAATGATACTTAATGGTGATGTGTTTGGTCTTTGTTTGCATCACTAGGTTATTTGATATATTGATAGCACTTGTGTTATCATAGTAGATGACAACTGGTTTAGTGATCTCTTCTTTCATGCCTACTAGCAATTGCTTTATCCATACCAAGTTTGAACAGTTCACTGCTACAACCACATACTCAACTTTAGCTGTAGATTGGGAAATGCAATTTTGTTTCTTGCTTATCCAGGAAACTAATCTATCCAAGAAAGAAAGCTCCACCACTAGTACTTTTTCTGTCATCCACATTTCCTACCCAATTAGTATCAGTATAGACTCTTAGTTCAAATTTTTCATGCTTCTTGTAGAACAATCCATAATTTGTAGTCCCTTTCAAATATCTCATTATCCTTTTGATGGCCATCATGTGAGATTTCTTAGGATTGGCAGAGAATCTTGCCACAATCCCAACTGCTAGAGCAATATCTCGTTGGATGTGAACAACATATTGTAGTTTTCTAATCATGGATGCATACAAAGTCTGGTTTACTTCAACAAAATCATCATTTTTAGACAATTTTTGTCTAGTAGCCATGGGAGTACTTACTGGCCTTGAATCCTCCATACCAAAGGTTTTCAGTATCATGAACATATTTAGACTGGGTGATGAAAATACCTTTCTCCATCTGATATACTTGTAAACCAACAAAGAATTTGATCTCCCCAATCATACTCATTTCAAATTCAGTTTGTATTTCATTTGAAAATTTCTTACACAGGGCATCTTCTCCACCAAATATAATATCATCTACAAAAATCTTAGCCAACAAGATACCTTTACCTTCTTCATCTTTCATGTATAGATCCTCATGTCATTTTTCCTTGAGAATCCAATCTATATCAAGTAGTTGTGGAGCCTCTCATACCATTCTCTGGGGGCTTTCTTTAGTCCATACAATGCCTTATTCAGTTTGCAAATCAATGTGTCTTTTTTTTGGATCAACAAATCCTTTAGGTTGTTCAATGTACACTTCTTCTAATATACCATTTATAAATTTACACTTGACATCAATTTGGTATACCTTGAAATCTTTGTAGGTAGCATATGCAAGTAAAGTTCTTACTCCTTCCAATCTTGCTGTAGGGAAAAATGTCTCCCCATAATATATTCCTTCTTCTTGTGCGTAGCCTTTGTATACCAGCCTTGCTTTGTTCCTTGTGATTTGTCCATGTTCATTCAACTTATTTCTGAACACCCATTTTGTTCCAATGACATTTTTCTTTTATGGTCTCGATACCAGAGTCCAGGTATCATTCTTCTCTATTTGGTATATCTCCTCATTCATGGCTTGAATCCTGTCTTCATTTTCTAGTGCCTCCCTTGTTGTCTTAGGCTCAAATTCACATAGTAAACATGTAGGATCTCTTAACTTGCTTCTACTCAGAACTCCAATTTCTTTGTCTCCAATGATTTTTTTAGGCTTTTGATGTCTCCTTACATAGTGTGCCAAAATAGGTTCTACTCTCCTTTCTTCTTTCTCTTTAGGTTCACCAACAAGATTATCAAATTCAACTTATGAATGCTTGGAAACCTCTTCCTGATACTCAACAATATCCTCTTGTCACTTGACATTGTTTCCCTGATGCGCAACATTTCTTACCTAAAACTCTGCATCAAGTGCAAGTTTGTCACTTGCCTCTCCTTCTTCTATATATACAAAAGATATATAATCTTTTGGTTCTCTCTTGCTTTCCTGTTCATTTTTCTCTACATACTCATCAACTTTGACATTTATTCTTTCCACAATTTTGTTAGTGTTAGAGTTCAAACACTTGTAAGCTTTTCTTTTTGTAGAATAACCTAGGAATATGCCCTCATCACTTTTAGCATCAAATTTTCTATTCCTATTGTATTTTAGTATCTAGCATTTTCTCCCAAAAATTCTAAAGTACTTTACATTAGGTGCATACCCATTCCATAACTCATAAGGTGTAATATTTGTACCTTTTTTTATCTGTACTCAGTTAAGGGCATAAATAGTTGTACTTATAGCTTCTCTCTAGTACTTTTGTGCTACATTCTTCTCAATCATCAGTGTTCTTGCACAATCCATGATAGATCTATTCCTTCTCTCTGCTATATCATTCTGTGGAGGTGTTCTAGGTGCAAACATTTATCTCTTGATTCCTCTATCATTACAAAATAGATTGAACTTATTGGATATGAATTTTCCACCTCAGTCAAATCTTAGTCACTTTAGGTTCCTACCTTTCTCCTTTTCAACCTTAGCCAAATACCACTTAAAAAATTGAAAAGCATCAGATTTTTCTTTTAAGAACATTACAATCATCATTTTGGTGTAATTATCAACAAACAAAATAAAATATCTAGCACCACAATAGCTCTGCACACCGATAGGTCCAAAAAGGTCTGTATGAACTAAATCTGAAGCATTCTCAGAAGTAGAAGTCTTTCTCTTGAAACTAGACTTTGTCATCTTACCCAACTAACATTGTTTGCACATTACATTCTTAGGTTTCTTGAATCTTGATAGTCCTCTCAGTTTCTTCTTTTTACTAATTTCTACCAAATTATCAAAGTTAACATGACATAGCTGTTTATGCCATAACCATATATCATCAAGTTGTGCAATCATACATGTCTCTTTAGATAGGTCTAGATAGAACAAATTACATCTTGTCTGTTCTCCACTACCAATCAGTTCACCAATGGCATCAAATATTTTGGCCTTCCTGTGATGAAATTCCACTCGGTAGCCAATGCTATTAAGTTGTGCAACACTTAGCAAATTATAGTTAAGACCTTCAACCCAATAAGCATTTTCACAATTGATCTTATCAGTCAGCTTAATCAATCCTTTACCCCTAACAGGACATGGTGCATCATTACCAAATTTAACACTTCTACCTTTGTAATGATCTAAGGTATCAAACTTACTTTTGTCACCAGTCATGTGGTCTGAACAACCACTATCAATAATCCACTTATCATTTTTGTTCACATAGGATATAAGTGCAATTTTCTCATCCTCATCAGACTCATCTTTCATAGCAACATAGACTACTTCAATTTTAAAATTATCACTATCAGTCTCAGTTTCTTCTTTAGCAATATAGCAAGATTTCTTACCTTTTCCCTTGTAGTCCTTGTACCTTCTGTAACCTCTTTCTTCTCTTTTGTCTTTATGCTTGCTATCTCTTTCCTCATCCTTGTCATCCCTATCAGGACATCTTGCAAATATATGACCAACTTTATTACATGAGAAACATATGATAGGGAGTTTACCTTTATACTTTCCTTTTCCCCTTTTCAATCTTCTGGCCATAAGAGCTTCAAGATCCTCTAGTTCTTCATCAGATGTGTCACTTTCACTTTCAATCTCACTAATGCATCTTTCTTTCTATTTCTTTGAATTATTTAGAACCATTTGTGACTTAAATGTAGATTCAACATTAGCAACAATGAAGTTATCATAGTTAGAAAGCTCAAAAGCAGTAAGCTTACCAACAAGACTTTCCAAAGTAAGAGCATTGCCAGGGTTACATCTAGATTCTTGGATTGCTAAAATTTTAATGGCATAAATAAGATGCAAAGTTCTCAATACTTTTCCAAGAATAGTTTCATCTTCAATAGTTCCATTAGCTCCTCTAATAGCATTTACAACTTATTTTATTCTACCACAAAATTGAGCAATATTCTCACCTTCTTGCATTTTCATTTCATCAAATTTACCTCTTAGGCTTTCAGCGTTTGCCCTTAGTACATTTATGTCACCACCATAGATGTTTGCAAGAGTATCCCACATTTGCTCTGCATTAGTCTAGTCTTTGATGTCTTCAAATTCTAGATAGCTTAGGGTAGATGCATTCTCCAACATTTCTTGATTGTGCTCCTGTTTAGCTCTCATCTTGATGAAGGGTGCTTCCCTTAACATCACAAACACATAACATAAATAGAGAAACAACAACAATATGCAAGAACAAAAAATTGGCTTCTTATTATCTCCACAAATGTGGAATTACAAATTTTCAGAATTACAATATGCAAAGCCATATGGGCATTCCATTACAATATTCTGTAGGAAAAAGCCTCGAATCAATACCCAAATTTGCTACTCAGCATTGTCTCGAACTGCCTAAAACAACACTACAGACCTTTCTTATATAGGCAATTTCTACCATCCGAGAAGGTTCCAAAAATTTAGTCCTTTAGGCCGACTAGACATAGAATTATTTATTTTTCACAATTATTACAATAGGGTCGGCTCAAAAGAAATACAAAATATGATTTTAGGTAACCCAAATTTTGGAGGCCATAACTTTTTAACCGTAACTCCATTTTTCTAATGTAACCACTTTTTGAGAAATGCCATGATGAGATCTACAACACCTAACATGTGCTAGCACTAGTCAACCAAGGGTCGATCATGATCTAGAGCCTCTAAGGCTTTCAAAATTGACCTAAAAGATTTCGTACCCAAAAACCTCAATAACTTCACCAATACTGATGATGTGGCAATGAAACTCATCTAGTAGGCTGAAATGACTGAGATGAACCTCCAACTGTGAAATCAAAACATTCCGAGATCATATGACCAACTTACTAAAAATAGTAAGTTTCCATAAATAGCAGCTCTGCACAAGATAGCCCTTATTGAAAAGCAAACAAAAATATTTTTGGGTGATGCAAGATTTCCCTTACACCCAAGATGCTCCTGCATCACATCTCCTCTATAGTCAGAGGTGCAACAGGTGTAACATAGTCATGCCCAACATAATACTTTGTTGAATCACCAATACCGGCTAGATGTAGTTTCATCAGACTCTGCCATGTAGGGAAGTTCTCCTTATTTAGCTTTGGTACTACCTTCTTATACATCCTGATCATTTACTTCAAGTACCTTTAAACTTGTTCTCTGTAAGCACCAACAACTCTGATACCAATTGTTAATATGATTTAGAACAACAAAGAGGGGATGAATCAGTTGTTCTTAGGTCCATATGTATAAAATAAACTTTCAAACTCTTCAAAAAATCAAATCTAACAACCAACAACTACTCGGTCATTACTGAATACATAACAGAAACATATAACAATGCAGTCCACTATCCAATAGTATTTAACTTGAAAAACACAGAATTGTTCAAACCAAAACATTCACACAAGCATTAACACCATGATTTATTGTAGAAACCCAATTTGGGAAAAACCACTTTGTAACATGTTACTGATATTTTCACTCTTCTGAAGTGAGCTTTGTGAAAACCCAACCCTATCAAAGGTTACAAACACACTGTCAGGTGTGACCCGGTTAAAGGATTTCAACCACCTGATTAGGAGTGCACCTTGTTATAGGACTTACATACATTCCGTTAGAATGAAACCTTTTTCAAAGGATTTATACAAATTACTGCTAGGTCAAACTTGATTAAAGGATTTAAAACTGATACAATGGTTAGAAAGTAACAATAGTGTTTGATCTGAAAACATACAACTCACTTTGCAAATAACAGATCCAATTCCACACATATGTTGGTTTACTGACTATGATCCATTTCCATCTCCATCACTAATCTACTCAAAAATCCCTTCAAGCAATCACAACTCCTTCTCCTTCAGCCTTTTCTTCTTATTCAGTCAATAACAACAACTCCAACATCCTCTCCTCTCTTCTCTTTCATGCTTAGGTTTCCTTAATACTTCCTCAATTAGGTTGATCCAGCTTTATGTTCTTCATCCATGCTTCTAGAAACATCTCAAATCTCTTTATGGAATCACAATAAAATGGTTTATAGTGTATTAAATGCTTCCATACAATCAATAAATAAAGTCAACATGTTTTACATAATCCAAGAATTCAACTGTCTGCTAGGAATCTGGATTCTTCCTCAAATGCAAATTACTTACACTCAGTCAATACTATGTTCAACTCCTCGATCTTCACTGGGTAGCCTAGTCACCACTGAAACTATTTCCTTGGCTAATACTATCTACCTTGGCAATTAACTGATGTTCGGTCAACACTAATTTTACTCGGCATATACTAGCTCGGTCGACACTAACATCACTCAGCTTAAACTAGATTTCTTCACTTTTTCTCGGTTAAGCCTACTTGTTTAGTCTTACTTCTTACTAAGATAAGAAATATATTATCTTATCATTGTGCCACATAGTCAAGTATTCATTAAAGTAACAAGATAACTCAACCTTTCCTTAGGTGCTATTGTTATCAACCTTTCCCTAATCCTTCTCAACAATCAAATAAATATAGTACTTTATTAGATAGCAATAGTCTTACTAGTTAAGGTTTGACATCAATGACAATACAACAATTTCTTCAATTACAATTTCCAACAATATGTTCTCTTTTCACTAATCCTATAAGTAGTCACTCCCTATAAGTAACTATGAATCAATTTCCCATACATTGGTGTGTTCATAATAGGATGAGAGCTACATTTTGGGATAGGTGGTATACGGTCTATGACCAAGAACTTTGCAATAATTGGGAGGTGCCTTTGTATTTTCCAAGAAAGTTATATTGTGAGTTTATCCTCAACAAGAAGCCTAATTACTTTGATATATGGTAGTTCCATTGTAGAGGGAGAGTCTTAGTTTAGGATAGAGTTGGGGCCCATAGGGTGGTAGAGTCATAGTATATGGTCCATCTAGCTAAAAATCTCATAGTTCATAGTGTAGTCTTGGTAGTAGTGAAGGATTCTATGTATTCACGGACCCTTCAGAAAGCTACATCATTTACTGATGTCATTATTGAGCATAACACATAGTTAGTTGAGGTAGAGGGTAGATGAACACCTACACCACCTCCATCATCATCAGATGCTCCAGTTTTCTTAGCCCAACCCATTGATCATATGTGTCGGAGATGTCAGCGTATATGTGTCAAGGTAGATACCGACACGAATGAGGATGGTTTGATATACCATTCATGTAAAAATTATGGTAGTCAATGCTAGGCATTCTCTCCTATGGATGAGGCCCTCACAAAATACTTGTTGACAATGGTGTTTTCTAGGAGGCATATATAGGTATGTTTATTTTTATTTTGATGTGTTATTAATTAATCAACTAAATCTTATAAAAGTAAATAAATTTTTATTTTGAGATCCAATTAAATTGATAGATGAATACGATGAATTACAGGGTGCATCAAGTGATACTAGAACACCACAAAGCATTTGTTATACTAGACATGCACAGGTAGCTTCGACACCTAATGTATAGTTTTTAAATATTCATAAAAATAGAATAATTTATTGGTGTCAATATATATTTTCTTAATATGTATATTTATTTGATGTTTTATAGGGCCTGTCAGGGGTTCCCATTTCTGAAGTTGACAATGTGATTCTTTCTACCATTGACTTTGGCCTAGAAAGCGTTGCAGTGTCATTTTCTTCATAGCTCTTGTTTATAATTTTAATTGAACCCATGTGTTATCATAATCAATTCTCTTATGTTTATTTTTTCCTTGCTAGGATACCCCACCTGGCTCCAAGACATTGGGATGAAAAAAGAAATCCTTGAGGATACCCAAAGTACAAAAGGTAATTTATTACAATTTAAGTTTATTTGTTGAAATGTATTATGATTAAACATGTACATGTATACAAGTGAATGCAAGTGGATAAATTATTCTATATACAGAAATACTTAGGTTTTACATAATTATTGAATGCACCAAGTGTCGCTAATATTTAGGAGTGGAAAGAGGTAACATTTTTATATTCACTTTCGATTGCATTCTTGTTTGTTTAAAATCTCTTAGAAATCTTCCCTCTATGACTATGATATATGTTATGATTTTTATACAGGAAATGGTAATAACAACCTCATCAATGACGATGCCTCCTAAGAGTATATGAGAGGTATCTGAGGTTATATATATAAGTGTTTGTGTGTGTGTGTGTGTGTGTATGTATATGTATATGTATATGTATATGTATATGTATATATATGTATATGTATATATGTATGTGTGTGTGTGTGTGTGTGTGTGTGTCTATATATATATATATATATATATATATATATATATATATATATATATATATATATATATATATATATATATATCTGTGTGTGTGTGTGTCTATATATATATAGAGACATTTATATATATATGTGTGTGTGTGTGTGTGTGTGTGTGTGTGTCTATATATATATATATAATTAAACATATATATTTAGATATGAGAACATGCATTTTTATTTTTGTAGTCTTTGTCATCAACTTTGGATTATTAACTTGTGTTAATTGTCTTTTACATACTATAGCTCCCTTCACAACTTACTATAGATTCTTTATGATTCCATTTTGTTAGGAGTCTCTATCATCAAAGAGGAGGTCCAACATAATAGAGGCAATAGGTATGCATGTATTCTTAGTTTAAACCCTCATGTCAATGTATTTTAGATTTCTTTCATGTTTTTTAGAAGACCCTAATTCCTCCCTCTATGACTATAAAAACTTTTAACACTTACCATCCAGGAAAATATTGTCACTATTTCATTAGTAGTTGTGCCTCCTACTAGCATAGGAGATCCATCTGAGGCTCTGGTATGCAATTTTTTTTTGGTCCATGTATATTAAGTTTTGAATTTTTTGTTGATATATATGTTATTAAATTGTATTACTTTTATCTTATGTCTTATGGCCCCCTTCACAACTACTCATGGATCCTCTACCTCTCCATTTTTGTTAGGTTTCCTCATTCATGAAGGATCCCATTAGAATTACTACATATCCCAAGTCCATAAGAATTATGAGATGAGGTAATCAACAATGCAACTACCAACAAATTATAGTCTAGTATTTAGTAATTTTGATAGTCTTTTGAGATAAGTTATCTGGTTTAGCATTTGAATTGTTCTTTTGTAGACACCCGAAGAGCCATGTACTATGTTAGAGAGACTCAATTTTGATGATCTAGCACTATCATAGATATTGATAGAGATATATAGATGTAGTTGAGGTCATTAAATGACATTTATATATATTAGACATTTGTATTTTATATATGAACATTGACATAGCAGATGCCATCTTTTTTTTTACTCTATTATTAATTTGGCATGTATGCCATTTTTAGAAATGTACAAAATTATTGTTTCATTTTATAGATATGAAATTTCAAATTCGATCCAATTTGTTCACTGTGTGCATACCTTTGTATTTCAAAACATAATTTTTTGCAATTAATCAAACATATTTGATCATTATTTAAAATAATAGAATTGAAACATGTTTATCAAAGTCGTTGTGGCATGGATAATGTAATCAAAGTCATATGTGACTTAATTTGATGTAATAAGGTATGAAAAGCCAAAAAATATAATGATTTTGTCTATTGTGTCAAATTTTTCTAATTGACCAAATAAGAGTCATAGGAAGTATGTGTGTGAAAATTGTACCTATCTAGAAGACACAACACTTCAGTAAAATATTACAGGTTAATGATAAGAAAATAAATAATCAATGAATATATCATCAATTAGGTGATTTACTTCCTTCTAGAAGATAGAGGTATGGTACTCTCAGATTTGACTGAGATCAATGATAATGTAATGCCTAAATGAAGGATTTGAATGCAAAAACTATTTAAATGAATGCAAGATTAAGCTATGTTTTTGTAATTTTTAATGCAATAACAATGATTAATCTAGATGAAATTGATCTAAAACTTGACATCAATGAAAATGAAACTAATCTATAAATGCAGAAAACTAGAAAATAAATTATAGCGATTGATCTTAATGGATGCACAATCTATCAAGAACTCGATAGTATAATGTTGTTGTTCTCAAAATTGCACATGATTTGTGAAGGAATGAGGGTCTTTTATATAGAAATCCATGTTTGAGAACTCGTGGAAAATCCAAAAATCACTCCCTGATTAACTTGAGTTGATTGGAAAGTTATCATGGAATTAGAAATAGTTATCTAGTAAAAATCATGCAAATCTACTTTTTAACTCATAATTAGAAGTTGAGATCACTCCAATTATCTTTTTAATTCTTAATCACATGCTGAGTTTAGAAAATTAACAAAAGGAGTTCAAAAGTTGATTTTGAGTTTAACTAATCCTCTCATTTTTGCATTGATTTATTTAATTTTCATGTATTTTATTCTCAACCTTTTTTATTTTATTTAAAAATAATTGATTTATGGGTGAATAGTGGGAAAATAGAATCACCTCTATTCAAATGTAATTGTAAGATGTATATGTATATGTGTATGGGGGAAATATGAGATCCACTCCTAAATCAAAATTCCCAAAGGAGAGATCCAATTTGATTAACCAAAAGGCTAATGCACAATCGAATCAATCTATGGAGAATATGAAAGAAAGAGGAAAACCCTATATTTCCCTATGGAGAATTATGCTTAAAATTTAGAATAATTGAAATACAAGTACTAACCTCAAATTAGGGCAAATTTGGAAAATGCCAATTTCTGATGTCTATGTGTACTTTCAACCAATTCTGCAACCTATTTCAGACTGGAAATGCCGAGATGAAGAAAACCTAGAAATGTTTTGTCTTTCCAATGGCAGGTAGTCTTTGACCCTCATAAAAGGTCAAAGGATACATTCTTTATTTGAAGGTCAATTTTGACTTTGTTCGTAGATCTTGGAAGTTCACTGAAAAGGGTATCCAAATTTGATCTCAGATCCAAAATTTAGCAATAGCACCTACAAGAAAAAAGGTGTTTTTGTTTGTATTGGGGGTCTACCTTGTTCAAAATCCAATTTAGGAATTAACCTTGAAATTGAATTGAAATGTAGTGTGCATAAACAAAGTAATTGAAACAATTCACCTCGCTTATGTTGAAGTCCTTGTAGAGGATTTGAATCCTCAAATCCGCAAGTAGGAATGCTTCAATGGATGTAGGATGTCTCAAATCAATAGAATTTGATCTTCAACACCAATCTTCAATTAAATTTTGCATATGAGGAGGCTTGGATGAATGTAGAAGGATGGATCTTCAAGGGGGCTCCAAAGAGATTGCATCCTTCAATGGCTAACAATGGATCTCCTTGATGGATGAATGCTTGAACACTTGAATGCTTGAAGGCTTGCTTGAATTCACTTGCTTGCACTTGAGAGCTCACTCATGAAATTTCTTGAAGATGAGATGTTCTCACAAAACTTGATGGAGAAAATGAGAGAGGAAGGCCTCCTTTTATAGTGAACTAGGGCACAATCTTCTAGAGGGGCCACCTTGGAGAATTAAATCCCAATTAGGTCCTAACCTTTAGAAAATATACCTAGATTAAATGAAATTAAAGGATTTACCATTCTAAAACCCAAAATGGCTGACCCGGAGGCAAGAAACAAATATCCCCGAAACCCGAAACCCAAAAATCAAGGAATCTTGAAATTTGGACACGGGGTCAAGGACGAGGTTGTATCTAACCAGGTCAAGATTGAGGTCAATCCTGACTAGATCAAGATAGAGGTTGACTTTGACCCCATAAAGTCAACTTTGACTTTATGGTAAAAAACCTTAGGATCTTGACCCAGAATGTTATGAAATGTAGACATGAAGTGAAAAAATGGGTGCAGAGAGAAGAAGAATAGGGGGAAAAGCCAGATACATGCAAAGACCTGATCAAGGTTCTTAAAATGACCCTAGACCACTCACTCAGAGGGCTAAATTCTCTTATCATGGAAGTGCTTCCATTTTAAGATGATACATTAAACCCCCACTTTAGCAAGAGTATGGACTCGATGCAAACTCTTGGTAAAGGAGATCAAAATGAAAAGATAATCTTATCATAATCCAAGGGACAAAGAGAAACCTTAATCCCATAGGGACTTAAGTCTTCATCAAATCCTAGATCACAATAAGAGAGACATCTCTAGAGAGAGAAAGAAAGGGTGTGATTACCTCACCCAATGAGAACTTATGTCCCATTGTGAACCACACAAGGAAATGATGCAACTGGAAAGATGGAAATGAACCCCCTAGTGAATGTTTCTACTCACTAGTCAACCCATCAAGGATTCACCCTTAGGAATATTCTATTCCATAAGAATAAAATGAAAAACAAAAGAGATCCAGTCTTAAGGACACCTCCGACCTTAAGGGATCAAAATATATGTATATTTGAAACTAGAGGGATCAAGAGATCCTAAAATATAAATCCATGCTTTAAGGATTAGCTACTAATCCAAAAAGGGAGAAAAGGTATTTTAAAAAATGTGTGCGTATCAAAAAGTGCATGTGTGCAACAAGTGAGTAGAGCGTATGCCCCCATATTAAAGTCATTGCTGATACTTTAACAGAAGCAATGCCTTTAACATAAACATAAACAACTCCACTGATTACGTTTCCATGTCGAGATGCCCCTAGATGAAGACAAATCAAGGGAAATATAATAGAAACATACAAAGAACACAAAAGGGATCTAGCTACTGTGGGGTCAGTATGATCATAAGATAATATATATGTGATATTATTGCAAATGAATTGACATCATTCCCCAAAGAAAGTAGAACTACAATCACAAAGGAGGAAAGATCACATAAGATATATGAAGGAGAATCTTTTCGGACCATGACATGAAGACCAAAAAGAATTAGTGCTACCATATCTCGAATCCAAGCAGATTACACAAGGAAAAATTTATGAACAATAACATAATTATAACATAACATGGAACAACGCATAGAAGAATAGAGATACATATAGAATAGTTTGAACAATAGTTTTGATTCCTTTATCACCTTGTACCAATAGAGTAACAAGGATCATATAAAAGAATCTAATAACATTTAGCAAACACATTATGGGAGAAACATAGTACAATAGGCAAAATGCACAAAAAAGCTACCATGAAGGACAAGCTAATCAAGCATGCCACCTACTATCCCCATCTCATTGTATATCATTTAGGAAAGGTGGGTAACTCATAAGAGGGACTATATCCAACATAGTGGGAATGATAGCTAGTTCCAAACAAGGATCCTCTTGAGAATCAAAATGTTCAACACTAGGTGTAAGAGTTAATTGTGATGAAAGCATATTAGGTAAATCAATGTCAATGTCAATAGTCTCATATTCATCATTAACATCATCAGTATCATCAAGAGTATCTTCTTCATCCAAATTAATCAAAATAGGATCTAAGATATGAATAGAATCATCATAATCATGCATCTTAACATAATTATTAGTAACAAATTCTTCTAACACATCATGCATAGGTTTATCCAAAGAAGGTAGAGATCTTTGAAGAACAGAATTACGAGCTTTAGCATGAGCACGATGCTTTTTACAATGTTCATTGGAAGGTCGATTACGTTTTGATTTATTTGAAATAGGTTGAGAACTAGGAGGAATAATCACAGGATTCTTCATAGGTTCTTTAGGAAGATCAATAGGATTATCAACAATAGGAGGAAAAATCACAGGATCTTTGATAGGTTCTTTAGGAAGAGTGATAGAAGGAACTTGATTAATAGAACTAGAAGCCATAGTTAAAGGAGGTATAAAAGGTGTAGGCAAAAGACTGCGATTAAGATCCATAGGAGGTATACTTAATTCAATAATCTTATGATGTTTATAAGCTTGATATGAAAGAAAAAGATTATCAGGTCATGGAGGACATGAATTAGGTAATGAAGGCCAAAAGAAATCAAGAGCAACACAATCTCTAGGCTGAGAAGGTTGATATAAACTATGATTAATCATCTTCACTTCTTCATCATGAATGAACTTAAGACACTTATGGATAGGATAAGAAACAACATGCATGGCATTTAACCAAGGCAAACCTAGCTTAACCTGAAATTGATCAGAAGTAGGAACAACAACAAATGTAGTGTTCACAATTTTTCCACAGAGTTCAACTAGTAAAGTAATAGAACCAAATGATGGATAAAGAAAACCATTACAAGTTTGAATCCACACATCTGATGTATCATAAGAATCACATTGTAATATTTTCATAAAAATATTTTCTTCAGTAATAACATTGAATAAGGATGTAGGATCAACAAGACAACCACGAGTAGGTTTCTGAGAAATCCTAGTAGTAATGTAAATGGGACCATCAGGAGCCTTAATAGTCTCAGAGTCATCAAAAGTAATCAAAAGTTTTGAAGGTCTTTTATTCTTAGATTGTTGTCAAGGTTTAGTTTGAGTTTTCAGTTTAGGTTTAGGTTTTGGTCGAGGTTAAGATTCAACTTGAGATTGAATTTGAGGTTGAGTTTGAGGTTGAGGTGGAGATAAAGATTGACCAACATGCTCCACTTGATTAATGACATGATTGAGATAATCCATCTTTGAATCATACATAATTTCTATAGCAGATGGTTGAGCAATTGTATTAGTATCATGCATAGGTAAAGGATTCATATAGATTTGAAGGTTTTGATTAGCAAGAGAGACAGATTAGTAGTTAGGATTAACAAGGCAAAAATAAAAATTATGTTTAAATATAACCAATATCAGAAAACAATAAACCACATAGAAGAGAACATAAGACACAAAGATTTAATTTGGTTCACCCAATCCTTGGGCTACTTCCACCAATAGTGAGTCCAATATTTTATTATTCAGTGATTACAACCTGATTACAATCCGTAATCCCTTACAACTCAATTCCACCACAAGTACTAAAATCATACATCATAATGAAATCCCTAACCCTAAGCCAATATAACAAGGCTTATGTCAGTTAACAAGTTAACCCTAAAATACTTGACAAGTCAACCTAAGAAAAGGCTTGACGATTCAACCTAGGGAAAATTTTGATGTGTCAACTCAAAAATGCTTGACGAGTTAACCCCATGATGAATGAAAAGTGTATAGTACTTTCCTGGATAGTACTTTCTTGATCAGTCACCACAAGCTAACAATCTCCCACTTGGGGACTGATCAGACTCCACACCAAATAACAATCTCCCACTTGGAGACTGATCATGTAGCTAAACCACTACCTTGTGAGGCTCCCACTGGATCCAACCACCTTGGACTCAACTATCCCTTTATTCTATTCAGTCTAATAGACCAACTGAAGTTGAATAGGAATTCAACTTCTCCCTTGTTACTACCTTTGTAAACATATCTACTAGATTATCATCTATATGTATCTTTTTCAGCTTTAACTACCTACCATCCAAAATTGATTGAATGAAATGGTACCGCAACTATATGTGTTTTATCTTTGAGGGAAAAGCATAATTCTTCACAAGATGAATGGTACTTTGGCTATCTGTATGCAGAGAATTACCCATTTGAGGATGTCCCAATTTTTTCATGAAGAATTGAAGCCATATCATCTCCTTGGCTACCTCTTTAGCATCAACATACTCTGCCTCTATAGTGGATAAAGAAACCACCTTTTGTAGTAAAGAAATCCAACTCATTGCTGTCCCACCAATAATAAATACATAACCTGTAGTACTCCTCCTGCTATCTATATCTCCTACCAAATCTGAGTCAACATAACCTTGTATAGTAGTAGTAGAGCCCCCAAAGTGTAAACACTTACTGGATGTACCTCTCAAATATCTAAGAATCCATTTGACTGCATTCCAATGCTCAATACTAGGGTTACTCATATATCAGCTAACAACTCCCACTGCGTGTGCAATATTTGGCCTAGTACATACCATAGCATACATTAAGCTCCTTACAGCTGAAGCATAAGGTACCTTAGACATTTTAGTCTCTTCTTCTGGTGTCCTGGGACACATATCCTTAGTCAATTTCAAATGACTAGGTAAAGGTGTGCTAATAGCTTTGGCATTCTCCATGGTGAAATGTTGCAACACCTTCTCAATATAATCAGCTTGAGATAGAGACAATTTCCTATTTTTCTTATCTCTACAAATTTTCATACCAAGGATTTTTTTTGCTGCCCACAAATCCTTCATAGAAAATGAATGTTCTAACTATTATTTCAACCCCTTAATGTGATCCATGTTAGACCCAGCTACAAGCATATCATCAACATATAAACATAAAATAATGTAGCTATCATCATCCAACCTCTTAAAATAAACACAATGGTCAAAATGACACCGACTATATCCATGCTCATTCATAAAAGTGTCAAATTTAATATACCATTGTCGAGGTTCTTGCTTCAAGCCATATAAACTTTTCTGCAATCTACACACCAAATTCTCCTTACCCTTGACCTCAAATCCTTGTGGTTGGACCATATATATTTCTTCATCCAAATCACCATGAAGAAAAGTTGTTTTAACATCAAGCTACTCTAAATGCAAATTTTCAATAGTCACAATACTTTAAAAAGTATAGATAGAAGTCATTTTAACAACTGGATAAAATATCTCATCAAAATCAATACCCTTTTTCTATGCAAATCATTTTACAACTAACCTGGCTTTAAATCTTTTCTTACCCCCATCCTCTTCTTTTATCATGTAAACCCATTTATTCTATAAAGCCCTTTTACCTATAGGTAACTTGCATAAATCCCAAGTGTGATTTTTCAACAAGGAGTCCATTTCATCTGTCATTGTAGACTCTCACTGAAGCTTTGTATCCACCTGCACAACTTCATTATAAGATTCAGGTTCACCAGCATATGTTAATAAAATAGAATACAAAGAGGGAGAGAATCTCTCTGGAGGTCTACTTAGCCTTGTTGACCATCTAATATTCACTAGGGTGTGTGGTATTTTTTGTTTCTATTGTTGTGGAGCATAAGGAACTACTAGAACATCATCTTTTGGAGTATCATCTAATACTACACAATCATTTTCTTTCTTCTCATGCTACTGCAATAGATCTTTGTACAATACTTTCTCATTGAATATGACATCCCTGCTTCTTAAAATTTTATGATTTTCAAAATCCCAAAGCCTATAAACCAAATTCATCAATGCCATATCCGAAAAATACACATTTCTTTGACTTAGCTTCCAGCTTGGTTCTATTTTCAAAATCTATAAGTGCAAAAGCTTCACAACCAAAGGTTTTGAGAAAAGAATAACTCACCTTCTTACCACTCCATGTTTCCTCTGGAATACCATAGTCCAAAGGAGTAGAGGGGCCTCTATTGATTAAATAAATAGTAGTGTTCATAGCCTCTACCCACATATTTTTGGGCAGCCTAGCATGCAACCTCATACTCTTTGCACGCTCCATTATTGTCCTGTTCATGTGTTCAGCCACTCCATTTTCTTGTGGAGTCCTTGGTATAGTTTTTTGCCTACGAATACCATTAGAAGAACAATAATATTCAAATTATATGCTTCAATACTCACCACCATCATCATATCTGAGACATTTTAACCTTTTACCAGTCTCATTCTCAACCAAGCATTTCCATTTCTTAAAATTTTGAAATACATCAAATTTATGTCTAAGGAAATAAATCCATACTTTTCTTATTGCATCATCTATAAATGTATTATAATACAAAGAGCCACCAAGGGAAGACACCTGAGTTGGTTCCCATACATCTATATGCACAAGCTCTAATCTCTCATTTTTCTTTTTTTCCCACTCTTCACAAAACTAACTCTCTTTTGTTTTCCATAAACACAACTTTCACAGAAATCCATATTGACACATTCCAGACCAGGTAAAACTTTCTTTGAATGAATTAATTTCATACCTTTTTCACTCATGTGCCCAAGTCTATTGTGCCACAGTGCTATGTCAGAATCTACAACAATGGTTTGATGTTATTCCTGCTCAACTGCAATCACTGTTCCTAAACATTAATTATCTTCTAAAACAATTAAAGTAGAAGGAACAGTATGACCTATACAAAGATATAAGGTGCCTACTTTCACACCTTTTGCTACTACTAAGGAACCTTTTGAAACCTTCCAATTTCTATCTTTAAAAGTAACTATGCAACCCTTATCACCCAGTTGCCCTGCTGAAATTAAATTCCTACACAGCCTTGGAACATGTCTTACCTCTTGTAGTAGCCAATGATTCCCATTCTGCAACTTAATCTTAATTTTTCCCTTTCCAACTATCTGAAAAGGTTCATTATCTCCCAAATAAACTAGCCCAAAATCCCCTTGGACATAATCAAGAAAGTAACCTCTATGGGGTGTAGCATGAAATGAAGCCCCAAAATCTAAAACCCATGAATCATCAATAATTTCTAAAGAAAGAATCAATGCATCCTCTTCAGATTTATTACTTACCACATTTACCTCCTTGTTTCCATCATGCTTGTCTCCTTGATCTTTCTTGGAAGACCAAAAATCTTTCTTCTTATGTCTTGGTTTTCCATAGTACTAGCAGTCACTAGGTCCTCTTAACTAAGACCTCTTTCCCTTTGACTTCCCTCATGATTTTCCATGATTTCCAGAGTTGTTTACTCTATCTCTTGTTCTACCTCTGCTTTATGCATTCAATACACTACCCGATGTGGATGCCCCTGAGCTTTTCCTATGAATTTCCTCACTCAATATAACACCAATAACATCATCAAACTTTAGGGTATTAGAACCAGAAATAGAATTACTAATAGCCATTACCAAGCCATTCTAGCTTTCTGGTAAAGAACACAAAATCAAGACAGCCCTAACCTCTTCATCAAAAGTAATTTTAACTGAGGCTAACTGACTTGTAACTGTATTAAACTCATCCAAATGATCAGTGAATGATCCACCTTCTACCATTTTCATATTAAATAAATACTTCCTAAGAAATACCTTGTTTGAAGCTGAAGGCTTTTCATACAACTTTGCTAGGGTATCCAATAGATCTTTAGCTTTCATTGCTCCAGTAATATTCAATGCCACTGATTGTGCTAGACATAAATGAATACTCCTCAGTGCCTTCATGTCTAAAATATCCCAATCTTCCTAAGACATTGTTTCCTCTTTCTTGTCTATTCCCTCTAATGGCCACCATAGATCCTTCTGATAGAGATAGTCCTCCATTTGCATCTTCTATAACTGAAAGTTCTACCCATTAAACTTATCAACCTTTAGCCTACCCTCTTCTACCATTTCTCCCACTTAACTGAGAGACTCTCCCATTGACTCATGAGATCTACTTCAGAGAATAGATGAAAGAATGAATGAAATAACCTTTCTCTGATACCACTAGTTAGGATTAACAAGGCAGAAATAACAATTATGTACAAATATAACCAATATTAAAAAATAATAAACCACATAGAAGAGAACACAAGACACAAAGATTTAACGTGGTTCACCCAATCCCTGGGCTACATCCACCAACAGTGAGTCCAATATTTTTTTTATCTAGTGATTACACCTAATTACAATCCGTAATCCCTTACAACTCAATTCTGCCGCAAGTACTAAAATCATACATCATAATGAAATCCCTAACTCTAAGCCAATATAACAAGGCTTATGTTGGTTAACAAGTTAACCCTAAAATACTTGATGATTCAACCTAAGAAAAGGCTTGAGGAGTCAACCTAGGAAAAAGTTTGACATGTCAACTCAAAAATGCTTGATGAGTTAACCCCACGATGAATGAAAAATGTATAGTACTTTCCTAATCAATCACCACAAGCTAACAATTTGTTCCCACTACCATAAAGATTATCAACAGATAAGGCATTAGAGCCAATTAAGTCTTGAACCTTATGTTTTAAAGAATATCACTTCTTAGTATCATGACCATTCTAATGATGATATTGACAAAAAACATTTTGATCAAAATATTTAGAGGCAATCGTAATAGGTAAAAGAGGTCAAATAGGAGGTAAAGTAATCATAGTAGTAGTCAACGACCTATTCACAATACCATGTAAAGGTTCAGAAAGAGGAGTAAACGTATGATTTAATTGAAAAGCAGTGGATGTAGAAGTGGCATTGTGAGATGCAACAACAACTTGATCATCAACTACATTCACTTGTTTGTTTATCTTCACATAGTTGTTGAATTTTTTAAATTTGTTTAGATTGGGAGCAGCATCACTCTTATCAACTAGAATGTGAGCCATTGGAGTGTTTCTCTCAAATTGACTCACTTTTAATTGATAATGATGAAGTGCTGGACAAACTTGTTGAAAAGAGGTAAATTTAGTAAGCATAATCTTATCTCTAATATCATTTTAGAAATTTAAAATAAATATATGTTGAATATCAATATCAAGAACAGGATAGGAAATCTGAGCATACAAATACTTAAATCTACTAATAAATTCAGTCAATTTTTCTTTAGCACTTTGTTAACAATGCATCAAATAAGTCAAAGACACTTGCGGGCCAATGTTGTTTTGAAATTGTTGAATAAAGGAATTAGCAAGTTTTGGAAAGGAATCAATAGAATAAGGAGGCAAGGAACAATACCATTGTAAGGCCTTGACATGGAAAGTTCTAGAAATAGTTTGGCTAAAATCCTATGGTCATGAGCATAATCACTATAAAGGATTTGGAATGTTTTAACATGATGAACATGATCTCCTTTTCCATTATAATTCTCAAGATGAGGCATATCAACTTGCTGAGGAATAGGAGTAAAAATAATATCCAAGGGCAAAGGACTTCCCATGTCACATGTAAGGATACTAAAGTTGTTTTGAGTTATGGAAGCAAGTTGTTGTTGTAACAATGACACAGTTTGAGCCAAACTAATGATTGTTGAATCATTAGAGGAAATAGTAGGAGTAGCAACATTAGACACACTAGGTAAAGTGTAAGAAGCTGTAGGAATAGAAGACAAAACTGGAGGAACACTAGGAACTACAATTGGAAGCAGATTGGAATAAGTAAAAGGAACATTATGATAGGAAGGGTGTGATGTAGGAAGGGATACATGAGGAACAATCATAGGAACAGAGGGAACTATCACAATCACCAAAGAAGGAGTATAGGTAGGAATACTTGGTAAAGGATTAGAAAGAGGTTCAACACTAGTGATAGGAGGAATCAACCCTAAATCTTGAGCTTCTTGAGCTAAAGGTTTAACATTTGAATGCACAAGGTGAGTAATACCACACAAGACATTAACACCTTTATCACTATCACGAAGAACTTTCTTAAGAGCCTCTATAGCTTGAATAGAATCTTGATTATGGTTCTCTTGAATAAGCCAATTACCCATTTTATCAAGTTCAGTTGAAAGTTTTTGAACTTGTTCATGAGGAACTCTTAAAGTATCATCCTCATCATGAGATGAGTGTGAAGAGTTTTCCTCCATAGTAGGATTGGTATCATGAAGAATCAAATTATCATCCAGGACCCTAAGGAAAGGAGAGGAAGATTTAGGATCAAAGGCACCCATGAGTATATGACTTCGTCTAACCAAAATATTATAAGTAGGACTAGTAGTAGTAAAGCTCATAAACCAATGTAATGCAAATGAACTAAACTAAAACCACATAAATCATGATTTTTTTGTATTTTTGAAATCTAATTAGCATGAAAGATCTAACACAAAAGATAAATCTAATACTAACAAGATAAAAGGAAATCTAACACCACAAACATAATAGGGCATCCAATTCCACAAAATAAAGGAGAGTAAGTATGTCAGGTTCATCAAAATGAATAGTGGTAAAATGGAATCACCTCTATTCAAATGTAATTGTAAGATGTATATGTATATGTGTATGGGGGAAATATGAGATCCACTTCTAAATCCAAATTTCCAAAAGAGAGATCCAATTTGATTAACCAAAAGGCTAATGCACAATTGAATCAATCTATGGAGAATATGAAAGAGAGAGAGAGAGAGACCCTATATTTCCCTATGGAGAATTATGCTTGAAATCTGAAATAATTGAAATATAAGTACTAACCTCAAATTAGGGAAAATCTAGAAAATGTCAATTTTTGATGTTTGTGTGTACTTTCAAGCAATTCTACAACCTATTTCGGACTGAAAATGTCGAGATGAAGAAAACCCAAAAATCCTTTGTCTTTCCGATAGCAAGTAGTCTTTTACCCTCATAAAAGGTCAAAGGCTACATTCTTTATTTGAAGGTCAATTCTAACTTTGTTCACAGATCTCAGAAGTTCACCGAAAAGGATATCCAAATTTGATCTCCGATCTCAAATTCTGCACCTACACCTACAATAAAAATGGGGTTTAGGTTTGTATGGGGGGTTTGCCTTGGTCAAACCCCAATTTAGGAATTTGTTAGAAAGTAAAGTCCACCAAGATAATTGAGAGCGGGGGGGGGGGGGGGGGGGGGGGGTGAATTAGTTATTAGATAATTATAACTTTTAACATCTTCAACAACATTTAACCATGTAAGCAATGCATTTACTAACCATATATAGATATTCATACACAATAACACAATAACACAAGATATGTTGACTAGGGAACCTCTTGATCAAAGAGTAAACCCTGGTGGGAATGATGCCCACAAAAGATGCACTAATATTAATATTCCTTGTGAGAGGATGGATTCTATTAGGAGTCTTATGAAATACATTCAGTACATATAAATCCCTGTTAGGAGATTTTGAATCCCTGTTAAAAGATTCTAACCCTGTTAAGAGTTATGGAAGACAGAAGGACCCACTACCCAAATAGCTTTAGGGTAAGCTCACTGAACACACTATCCAAATAACCTTAATATTATTTGGAAGAATAATATGAAATATTTTACCTCCTTACTGTGCCAAACCGCACTCACTACTACACCAGATCTCAATTCTAGATCTTTGTACTTCGCATGTCTTCCTTCACAATTTTTCTTTCACAATCTCTTAGGCTCTTTTCTTCACTTCATGCTTACATTCGCATGCAACCAAACCATGCTTACACTTCTTTCACATTTAAAATTCTTACAATAAGGAAAAATATTCCTTCCTTTATACCACACTCAAATAATTACAAATGAGATGACAGGCAATTACAAAATAAAAGTTTCCATACGCTACATCAAAATTACACAAAATTGTCAGCTTCCAGATGTAATAACTCTTCACTCATGTGACCTCAAAGTTTGTGCTTTGAATTGCATCACCATCAATGTTTCTCAAACTTCCCTTTAACTGCACAAAACCAAATTCCATCCCGATTAAGAGATATCATCTGATTTCCACAAACCGCTACTCAGGAACACTGCCTGAATACTGCTTTTACCAAAATACTCATAACTTTCATGAATCAATGAATTAATATCTGTGCTCTTAACCATAGACATATAACATATCAAAGAGTATAACCTCAACATCACATAGGTCCAACTACAATATCCCATGTGCGCTAATCAAAACACTATCTGCTTCTCTACTAGTCTCCAGAAGATCACTATGTTGACATCAATGACAATCATAGTCATGAATGCAACAACAACTGCTATAGAATGACTGCCAACATCCAGCATTCATTCCTAACAATCTCCCTCATTGACATTGATGGAAACATAGATGAAAAATATCTAATGTTCTAAAAATCCAATACTACAACACTGTTGCACTAATGCTCTGAAAATTCTTCAAATTCTCTTCATTAATCAAATCTTACTTTGTTATCCTGTTCAGTTCTCTCATATTATTTTTCATGCATACTTCTCCCTCATTGACATCAATGACATAAGTTTCATCACTATGTCAACAACAACTCAATGTCAAAAGACACTATTCAGAAAATACATTCACAAGATTCCTCATGACTTAGCTCAGATACACATGCTCCCCCATAGAGGAAATACCAACATCCAATCTAGAAAAAGATAGGGCTCATATACCACTGGATGGATGTAATCAACTACATCATTACTCAAAAGTAGGCTGGGGCATAACCCCAAGCATACCTCTTAGATACTCAAATGTATCCTTAGGAAAAGGCTTTGTAAATATGTCTGCTATCTATTCCTTTGTGCTTATGTACTCCAGTCTGACCTCTTTTCCAGCAACTTTCTCTCTTACAACATGATACTTGATCTCTATATGCTTAGTCTTAGAATGTAAAATAGGATTCTTAGACATACTAACTGTATTGGTGTTGTCACAATGTATGAAAATAGGCTCAAAAAACTTAATTCCAATATCCTTTAGCATCTGCTTCATCCAAATTATCTGGTTACAATTGTTTGCTGCTGCTACATACTCTGCTTCTACTGTACTCTGTGAAATACAATTCTGCTTCTTGCTTAGCTAGGAAACCAATCTTCCTCCAAGAAAAAAGGCTCAACCACTGGTGCTTTTCTTATCATCAACACTACCTCCCCAATTAGCATCCGTATATGCACATAGGGTAAAATCATCAGATTTTTCATACCATAATCCATAGTCCATTGTGCCTCTTAAATATCTCAATATCCTCTTTACTGCTGCATAATGTGACTCTCTAAGTTCAGCTTGAAATCTTGCTACCATTCCAACTGAATGTTGTATATCTGGTCTAGTGTGTGTTAAGTATTGCAATCCTCCAATCATGGATTTGTATTTCTTCTACTCAACTGCTGGTGTTTCATCTTTGCTTGATAGTTTGTGTCCTGTAACCATAAGTGTTCCAAATAGTTTATAGTTCTCCATTCCAAATATTTTCAGCAAATCATTCAAGTAGTTTGTTTGGCTAACAAAGATACCATCATTGTTCTATGTTATCTATAATCCCAAAAAGTATTTCGTCTCACCAATCATGCTCATTTCAAATTCAGTCTTCATTTCATCAACAAATTTGTCACTAGCTTCATCTTCTCCTCCAAAGATAATGTCATCAACAAAAATAACTATAACTAACAATCCATTTTCAATTTCTTTTGTGTAGAGATTACTTTCTATTATTCCTTTAGTAAATCCCAATTTCAACAAATACTTATCCAATCTAGCATACCAAGTTCTAGGTGCTTGCTTTAGTCCATATAATGCTTTCTTCAGTTTACATACCATATCTCCTTCTTGAGTCAAAGGAAAACCTTCAGACTGCTCAATGTAGACTTTTTCTTCCAATTCACCATTCAGAAATGTGGACTTCACATCCATCTAATACACTTTAAATTTCTTAAAAGCTGCATAAGCCAAAAACATTCTTACTACTTCAAATCTTGCTACTGGTGCAAATGTTTCTTCATAGTCAATTCCTTCTTGTTGCGAGTATCACTTACATACTAATCTTGCTTTATTTCTTACTACTTCTCCTTGTTCATTCATCTTGTTTTTGAATACCCATTTAGTTACAATCACATTCTTGTCTTTACATCTAGGAACCAATTCCCATGTTTTGTTCTTTTCAATTTGATCTAGTTCTTCTTTCATAGCATTAATCCAATGTTCATCTTCACAAGCTTCATTAGTAGATTTAGGCTCAATTTGAGAAATCAAACATAAATGTACCTTATTTCTAGTCATAACTCCTTTGTCCAAACTTCCAATAACTTGTTCAACAGGATGATGTCTAGATATATACTTGTTCAGTGTCATAGTCACAGATCTTGCTTCAACTGTAGATTCTTCTTTAGATTCTTCTCTGGTTTCTTCTCTAATTTCTTTTATAGTATGATTCTCATTCAACAATTCACTATCAGTCTCATAGAATAATTCAGTAGGTTCAATGTTAGGCTAAGGATTAGCTTCTTCATTAGATTCATAATCAAGCATTCTTTCCTAAATTTTAAACTTCTCATTAACTTTAACATTTGCACTCTCAACAATAATTTTAGTTCTCTTATTGTAACATCTATATGATTTTCTCTTCAAAGAATATCCAAGAAAAATACCTTCATCACTTCTAGGATCAAACTTTCCAATATCATCATCTCTCTTTATATAACATTTGCTTCCAAAAATTCTAAAATACTTAACTGAGGGTACATGTCAAAACCATAATTCATAAGGTGTCTTGTCTGTGTCTGCTCTGATTTGTACTCTGTTCATTGTATATACTATTGTATTCACTACTTCTCTCCAAAATGTCTTCACCAAATCATTCTCAAATAACATAGCTCTTGCTACTTCAGTTACTGACCTATTTCTTCTTTCTGCAATACCATTTTGTTCAGGTGTTCTAGTGGATGAAAACTATCTCTTAATACCATTCACTTCACAAAAAGTGTTAAACTCTCTAGAAGTAAATTCTCCACCTTTATCAGATCTCAAACATTTAATCTTCATTCTAGATTCATTCTCAACTTTATTATTAATGATCTTAAACTTATCAAATACTTCATTTTTTTTTTTTGAAATGTAATCCACATCATTCTTGTAAAATCATCAACAAGAATCATAAAATACCTTTCTCCATAGAATCCTCTAGTCCTGCTAGGACCACTCAAGTCTGTGTGAACAATCTCCAACTTCTCTGCCGATGTGAACTTCTTACTAGGAAATGAACTTCTCTTCTGCTTAGCCATCACACATTCTTTTCAAATCATGTTAGTAGGCTTCATAATTTTAGGCAAATCCCTTATTGCAAGTGTAGTACTCACTTTCACAATGTTATCAAAGTTTATATGACAAAACCTTCTATGCCATAACCAATTGTCATCAATTTTAGTAATCAAGCATGTCATCTTAGTAGGATTCAACTTAAATACATTACCTTTGGTTCTAGATCTAGTTCCAATTAGATTTCCATCTTTATCCTTTATCACACAAGTTTTCTCAGTAAACCAAACTTGATATCCCTTATCCACTAACTATCCAACACTCAAAAGATTATGTTTCAATCTATCAACAAAGTAAACATCATCAGTATTAGTCTTTCCATCAAGAGTAATAGATCCTATACCTTTAATCAAACAAGGTGCATTGTTACCAACTCTAACAAATCCTCCATCATAATTGTTAAACTTTATGAAATTTTTCATATCTGCAATCATATGATGTGAACAACCACTATCTATAATCCAATCAACTTTCTTTTCAACTTGGGAAACTAATGCTTTTTCTTCTTTAACATTAGATTCAAAATTTTCTTCCTTAATTGCTACAAATCCTATTTCATCATTATTCTCAGTATCACTTTCACTCAAATTTATTTCTATACTAGCTTCAAGATCTTCATCATTAGCATAATAACATTCCTTAGATCTTCTAGGCTTGAAATTATTTCTATACTTCTTAACTCTCTTAGGACATTTAGATGCAAAATGACCATATTCTTGACAAGTCCAACATTTAAAAATTTTCTTACCGTCTGGTTCTCTTTTCACAAGAAAGGCAATACCTTCTTCAATCTTCTTATCTTCTTCATTTCTAGATCTGTTGTTGCTGGCATAATCACCACTCACAATGCTACTTCTTGACAAAGTAGGATGAATACTAAGAGCACTGAATGCTGTCTCCATTCTAGGTAAGTCTCTTGATAACCTCAGATTCATCTCTGTTGCTTCCAATCTTCCAAGAAGAGTCTCTCTTGTAAAGTTTTTAGTACAAGGTATAACTTGTTCAATCATCTATGTTGTCTGCTTAAATACAAGATTCAATGTCCTCAATATTTTCCATATCACTTCATTCTCTGTCTTTCATCCTACACAAGATTTTATCCCTACAACAATTTCTAACATTCTACCAATATATCTTCTAATAGATTCATCTTCCATCATTCTAATATCTTCAAATGCACATATCCAATTATGTAATCTAGCTCTTTTTGCATGTTCATCACCTTCAAAAGTAGAGTGTAAAGCTTTCCAAATTTAATTAGATTTCTTAAAACATTTTACCTGACTGTATTCATTCTCTAGAAGTGCTATCAAGAGTGCTTCTCTTGCAAGTATGTTACAAATGAATAGATCTACCTCATCTTTAGAACTTGTTTCAAGACTGTCTTCTTCAATTATAGTCCTATCATTCTTTGTAATCAAGCAATAGCCTAGTCCTAAACACAATAGATGTGTCTTCATCTTTTCCTTCCATCTGTCAAAATTTACTCCATCAAACTTACGGGTTTCTTTCTTGAAATTCTCCATGGATCTCCTTAAGCTATTAAACTTTCATTTCAAGGACCTGTTGCTTTGATACCAATTGTTAGAAAGTAAAGTCCACCAAGATAACTAAGAGGGGGGGGGGGGTGAATTAGTTATCAGATAATTATAACTTTTAACATCTTCAATAGAATTTAACCATGTAAGCAATGTAATTACTAACCATACAAAGATATTCATACACAATAACACAATAACACAAGATATGTTGACTAGGGAACCTCTTGATCAAAGAGTAAACCACGGTGGGAATGATGCCCACAAAAGATGCACTAATATGAATATTCCTTATGAGAGGATGGACTCTATTAGGAGTCTTATGAAATACATTCAGTACATATAAATCCCTATTAGGAGATTTTGAATCCTTGTTAAAAGATTCTAACCCTGTTAAGAGTTACGGAAGATAGAAGGACCCATTGCCCAAATAGCTTCAGCGTAAGATCACTAAACACACTATCCAAATAACCTTAATATTATTTAGTAGAATAATATGAAATATGTTACCTCCTTACTATGCCAAACTGCACTCACTGCTACACTAGATCTCAATTCCAGATCTTTGTACTTTGCATGTCTTCCTTCATAATTTTGCTTTCACAATCTCTTAGGCTCTTTTCTTCACTTCATGCTTACATTTGCATGCAACCAAACCATGCTCACACTTATTTCACATTTAAAATTCTTAAAATAAGGAAAAACATTCCTTCCTTTATACCACACTCAAATAATTACAAATGAGTTGGCACACAATTACAAAATAAAAGTCTCCATACACTACATCAAAATTACACAAAACTGTCAGCTTCCAGATTTAATAACTCTTCACTCATGTGACGTCAAAGTTTGTGCTATGAACCACATCACCATCAATGTGTCACAAACTTCTCTTTAATTGCAAAAAACTAGATTCCATCTGGATTATGAGATATCATCCGATTTCCACAAACTGCTACTCAGGAACACTGCCTGAATACTGCTTTTACCAAAATACTCATAACTTTCATGAATCAATGAATTAATGTCTACACTCTTAACCATAGACATATAACATATCAAAGAGTATGACCTCAACATCGCATAGCTCCAACTGCAATATCCCATGTGCGCTAATCAAAACACTGTCTGCTTCTCTACTAGTCTCCAGAAGATCATTGTGTTGACACCAATGACAATCATAGTCATGAATGCAACAACAACTGCTACAGAATGACTGTCAACATCTAGCATTCATTCCTAATAGAATTAACCTTGAAATTGAATTGAAATGTAGTGTGCATAAATAAAGTAATTGAAACAATTCACCTTGCTTATGTTGAAGTCTTTGTAGAGGATTTGAATCCTCAAATCCACAAGTAGGAATGCTTCAATGGATGTAGGATGTCTCAAATCAATGGAATTTGATCTTCAACACCAATCTTCAATTGATATTTGCATATGAGGAGGCTTGGATGAATGTAGAAGGATGGATCTTCAAGGGGGCTCCAAAGTGATTGAATCCTTCAATGGCTAACAATGGATCTCCTTGATGGATGAATGCTTGACCACTTGAATGATTGAAGGCTTGCTTGAATTCACTTTCTTTAATTTGAGAGCTTGCTCATGAAATTTCTTGAAGATGAGATGTTCTCACAAAACTTGATGAAGAAAATGAGAGAGGAAGACCTCCTTTTATAGTGAACTAGGGCACAATCCTCTAGAGGGGCCATCTTGGAGAATTAAATCTCAATTAGGTCCTAACCTTTAGAAAATATATCTAGATTAAATTAAATTAAAGGATTTACCATTTCAAAACCTGAAATGGCTGACCCGGAGGTAGGAAACAAATATCCTCGAAACCCGACACTTGAAAATCAAGGAATCTTGAAATTTGGACACGGGGTCAAGGATGAGGTTGTATCTGACCAAGTTAGGATCAAGGTCGATGTTGACCAGGTCACCATAAAGTCAACTTTGACCTTATGGTCAAAAACCTCAGGATCTTGACCCATAATGTTATGAAATACAAACATGAAGTGAAAAAATGGGTGCAGAGGGAAGAAGAACAAGGGGAAAAGCTAGATACATGCAAAGACCTGATCAAGGCACTTAACATGACCCCAGACTAGTCACTTGGAGGGCTAAATGCTCTTATCATGGAAGTGCTTCCATTTTAAGACGATACAATGGGTTAATCAATTATTTAATTAAACTTTATCTAAAATCATATTATTAAATTCGACAATTCAAATTAATCAATTAAATAAATATTCAATCAATTATTTTTAGAATTTATGATTCATTATCAAATAAATAATATTAATTAGGAATGCATTTAATTAAATCTAATTAAATGATTAAGTGGCTAAATTAAGTTTAATTGATTAAATATTCAACATATTCAATCAATTGCACTTAGGATAAATAACATAAAATCATTTATGGCCAAAAAATATTTAATCAGAGATAATTAGGATAGATTAGGAATATTTAGGAATATTCCCTGATGTAGATTTATGATAGGATCAATTAGGGTTTCAATTACTTGATGTGCAGCTATGCTTTGGGTTAGGACTTTAGGGTCGATTTTGACCGATTCATTGATGTAGGAGGTTAATGGTACTGAAGCCCATTTTTGAGGTATTTGTTGGCAATTTGGCTGATTTGGTTACATATATGTTTTCATTATGGAAACATATGATATATATGAAGATCGTACAAGTCAGAGAGCTAGGATGTCAGAGCACAATGCAAAATTGTCTAAGTATGAGACAGTGTGTTTTTGCCAGTGAACCCGAAGATAGTTCTAATTGGTGATGTTGATTGGAGTAAGTTCAGTGCTTGCACACTTAAACATAGACTCTATGGTGAGAATTGAAGACTCACCTTAGAGTGCAAGTTAGTACGACATGTACGGAAGAAGTTATGACAGTTTTACTAAATATAGTGTTAAGCCGACAAGATAGAATATGAAGACATAATTGATAAAGAGTTAAGGGATTATTTTTTTTATCAAAATAATGACTTAACAATATAAAGGGATGACATCCTAGATGTTAACCCTTGGATAAAGATATTTTGTAATATGGTAGCTGACTGGAAAGTTATTAATCTTAATAACTTGTATAAAGATATGTAAAGATGTAATTGTAAAGTGATGTAATGAATATGGGAATATAATAGTGAAAGTGAAGAGCAACAAAGAGATATTGATGCAAGCAGTATAAGGTTATGTACCTTGAACTATTTTTGTAATTAGTGAGTATTGTATATTACTTGTTTGGGCAGTGGGCTCATCTGGTAATCGCATTTTGTACTGCCAACTCCTAACAAGGTTGAGGCTTCTAACAAGGCCTATAGTCCCTTAATCAGGACTGAGACACTATATGCATGTAATAGACTCCTAACAGGGTTAATCCTTAAAAAGATACTTTTGATTAGTGGATCTTTGCGGGTACCATCCCCAGTGGGGTTTTCCCTTGGCAGGGTTTCCTCGAGAAAAAATAATGTGTTATGAGTTCTTTAGTTTTATTGCTATGCATGTGTTAAGATAATCTATTATATCCATAATTGGGAAAAAGTTAAAGTTTGTAGAATACTGATTCAGCCCCCCTCTCAGTATTCCCTATTTCTAACAATTGGTATAAGAGCTTAGTTACTCAAAAAATAATCATTTAAGGAAAGTGTAGCAGCTTGAGTAAGATCTCTATGGATATGGATCAGCTATAGAAGAATCTTGAAGAAGCTCTTAAATAGATTGATATGCTTAATGAAGAAAGAGATACTCTAAAAGGAAAATATGATGATGCAAAGAACCTCATTAAGAAACTAATAAACAAGTTGGAAGATCTGAAATCTAAAAAGGAATTTGAAATTCACATTGAAGATTGTGATGACAACTTAGAAAAATAAAATGAGATCCTTAAACATGAACTGAAGATAGCAAATCTGAAGCTAAGTCTGAAAGATGGAAATGGCAAGAATGAATCAAATCTAAAATCTGAGATTGAAAATCTTAAGCTTGAAAATGAAGGGCTAAAATCTAAACTTGGTAAAGTAACATTTGAACTTGAGAAAGTCAATTTTCAGTATGTTGAACTTGAGAAATACAATACAATTGTGAAAGGATAACTGACTCAATCTAAGCAGCAACTTGAAAGACTATATTCAACTAATGAGAAGATTGATGAACAAAAATCTTATCAAAAACCATTCTATGATAAATAATGGTCTTGTATTCAACACTTTTAAAGAAAATGAAGAAAGCAAGGAACCAGATCTAAAAATATCTGAAAGCATAGATGAGAAGAAGTTTGATGAGATTAACAAATCTAAAGATACACCTAAGGAAGAAGAACCACCTAAGCAAGAGGAATCACCTAAAGGTATGCAAAGAGAATTCAAAGGTAGATTTTTTTCTTGTAATATTGTTGGTCATATGAAGAGAGATTGCACAGGTAAGCAATTTAAACCTCTTAATGGTTATTCTTATAATTGTCATGGTTTTGGACATAGAGCTATTGAATGCATAAAACCTAAATTTGTTGAGAATAACAATAGTAGCAGAATGTTTAGGAATACTAACCATGCAAATAAGAAACCTACTAAAGATATGAACATAAGAAATGGAGTAGTATGTTATAGATGCAACAAGGTTGGACACATTGCTAGAAATTGAAGATCACAGATCAATCAACCTGGACCAAGATATGGAAACAACGGAATAGTTTGCCAGATATGTAACAAGATTGGACATACATCAATGTTTTGCAGAATGAGCAATAGAGTTTTTCATACCAATCCTAACCCTAGAAGTCATGCAAGAAGAAATGAAAATGTAAGAAACACTCAAAAAGGATGTTGTAGTAATTCAAATGAAGTGAAGTTTGTTAAAAGCATAGATCAAGGAGACATATTCAGCATTGAAGGCAGTTAGAAAGGTGAAGTATTAAATGCTAAGAATGAATCTTTACCTGACCCATCTCAAAGTACTTAATTCATGTAAATTATAGTAAAATAGGAACTTAGATTAGTGTAGAAATTGATATATGATGAATTGAGTCTTGCATAGTTAATGCAAGGTATTATATGATGTACTAATGCTATATTTAAGAGCGCAAAGAAAAATATTATGTTTTGCAAGATCACAAGAAGTTTTAAGTTTTGCAGGTTAACAAAATTAGCTTTTTGGAAAGAAGCGGAAAAAGAATTGAATGCAATGTTAGATCTAAGTGAGATTGAAATGATAAAAGGTCACGAATGGTGTTATTTGATCATCAAAGAGAATACAAGTATTAAGGAGATCAAAGAGCAGTGATTGGAAGCATTTTGCAAGGATTTGGTGAAGAATTTTTGTGCCGAATCTATGCAAGCCCTAAATTGCGGAATCGAGGTATTTTACTTGGTAGATCTTTAAATCAGTTAAGGAATTAGAGGAAATCATGGATATTTCTTTGATTCACAATGTCAGAGATAAGAATAGACCTAAAATGAAAAGGGAACTAGTAGAACCCTTGGAAGATGATCTTAGGTTAGCTTTATCATCCATACCAAACAAAGTTTTACATCTAGAGAATGTTAGAAGTTATCTGGGATGTAAATTAGAGACTATCAGTGATAGTGATTTCACTAAGGAATATCAGAAGATCTATAATCAGGACATGTCATTGAAAGTAGGGTTTGAGCATTTGAAAGATAATGAGATCATTAAGTATGCTTTACAATATGAATTTGACAATGAAGAATGTACCAAGATAATCCTAAGCAGAATTCACAATGGAAAGTTTTGGTTAGATGACAGAGTGATAGATATCACAACTGAATTAATTCATGAGGTAACTAGACTATCTAAAACTGGAACCATTCCTTTGAATGATAAAAACATGAGGAAAATAGTCATAGACAACACAAATTCATCCTACAATGGTAGAGGAATAGTAATTAGCAAGATACAACAAGATGATGTTAGATACTTGTGTAAGATCCTAACAACTAAGTTTTGTGCTAACTCGAGAGAGGATGACATGGTAGCTGGAATGATACATGTGGCTTATTTGATGTGTGTTGATAAAGTACAAGTTGACATGTGTGAGATTTTGAGAATTCATTTGTTTGAGAATTTGGCAAAGATAAAGAAGACTAAGTATTCACAGTTTAGATTCTCATCTTTAATCACTTATATGTTTTTTCATTTATTAAGAAGATTTCCATACACCATTAGAAATGACTATAATGATGGCCAAACTACAATGGAAAGGATTAACCAAGTGTATAGGAGACATGTTATTGATAAAGTAAATGAAAGTGTAGTGTTGGTAATTAAAACATTTCAAAATTTGATGTCTAGTAGATCAAGGATCCCATAGTCTCTTGTGGAAAAGTATAAAAATGAGATATGTTTCATGGTTGATACTGACTTTACTTACATTGAAGTAGTAGAACCTAGAACAGAGTTCATAGACCCTCTTGGCTATGAGATATCTAAGATTGAGACAGAAGAATATGTGAGTAGACTACTTAAGTGCAAGATGGATATTCATAGTAACATGTTTGGAACCTTTGAGGAGAACTTCAACTCTGCAAAGACCATCCTTGAAGAGAAATAGTCAAAGAGAAGAGTTGAGAGTACAATCAAGAAAATTCTAAAAGATACAAGGATGACTGAACATGAGTTCTTGATAGACAAGCAAACAAAAGCAACTGTTAGAGAAATTGGACAAAAAGAAGTTTTGTCTGTACCACCTCCATCATCAATTGTAGTACACCAAGGGGAAACACAAGTTAAGGTGAAAGTGGAAGAAATAGAGAAGGATCAAGAAACAAGAAAATCCTCTATATCAACCTCCTCCATACCTAGCAAAAGAATAAAAGAGATTGCTACTACATCGGGTAAGAGGCAAAAGACATTGGTGCCACCATTTCAAAGGGAAATTATAGAAATCAAAGATGATGAAGACACTCATGTTAAGAAGAAAACTTGGAAACCTAGAATTGAGAAGGTTAATGAATAGATTATTCAAGATGGAGACTTTACTAAGATGAAAAAATATTATGATCTCTATGATTATGTAGAAAGAATGAATCTGGAAAATGTAGTGCTGAATTATATGATTTTATTTGATAAGAAATTTGATACAATTCAAGGTAAGATACCTGATAACTTGTACAAGAAACTTGTAAATAGAAAGAAGAGAGCATCAAAGGAAGACATAACTATTAGAGAAAATCTTGTTAGAAAACTTTGTGTTGTGAGAGATGAAGAACACTTCAATCAGATTATGAAGGATCTAAACACCCATCTGAGAACCAAGAAGACTACTATTCAGATTATGGGAGGTAGATATGAAGAAATTAACATAGAAACAAAGAAAGAAATCACTAAGGTTATGACAAAGAATGATAGAGAATCATCAATTGCAGCAGAATCTAAAGATCAAGTAGAGGAAGTAGAACAAGAAGAGATTCCCTCTCCACTAGCCATAAATATTGAGGATGAAGCCATGAATGTTGAAGGAACAAAGATCACCTTGGATAGTGATGATAACTTATTCAAGAATCTTGAAAACATTGTTGACAATTCGGCTTTTGAAGAGTAGGATAGTATCAAAGGAGAAGAGAAGACATAAACCACAATTATAGAACGTAAAGTGATAGAGAAACAAGTACCTATTCCCACTCAAGAAGAAATCAATCTTACACCTGAGACTAGCAAGAAAACTCAAATTGGTTCTATGATTGAGAATTTGGGAAAGGAAGTAGATGATGATGATCAGATGGAATTGATCACATCTTTGAACAAGATCATCAGAAAGAACAAGAAAGTAAAGAGTCTTGAAGGATGCCTGAAGGAGCTTATTGAGAAGTTACAAGGCATTATTACTACACAAATTGTAGAAGATGACCCTATGGAAAGAGAAAAGAAAGTGATGAATACTTTTGATGATGAGTTTAAAAATCTATCTGATATAGCAAAGATGAAAGCTCAAGCAACTTATGAGGCCAAAACACTTTTGGACATTAGTCAGAATATCAGGAATGATATCAATAACCTTGATATCTATATAAAGGACTTGAGAAAGAATTTAGCACTAAAACATTTGGGGTGAAATTGCGATGGCGGGCAAATGTTATATGTTTTTGGCTTTTTTTTTTCAATTATAACCTGACAACGTCGCAATTGCGACGTTAACAAGATGTAAAAAAAAAAAAGAAAACGTTGGTCATTTCTATGTTCAATAGCACCAAGAGGGATTTTTGCATCCATTGGATAATTTGTATGTTGGACGAGGAGATCTCTGTGGCCAGGCATCTCTGCGGTGAAAGGCATTGTACATTCAGAATCCAAAAGGCCGAGAAAGGTATGATTTTAAACTTCACTTCCTCCTCCTTCTGTGTCACCCTCTCTTCCCTTTATCATGCACTCAGGTACTTCAGGCGTCACTTCTATATTTTACACTAATTTGTATCAGTGCCTCCATTAAATGGAACACTACCCATTAAACTCTTGATAGAACCGATAGGTGAAAGCTTTGTTGTATTATTGTCATACATTATTCTTTATATTTCTAGGTCATAAGACCGATCATTAACATTGTGCTTCATGGAGATTCTAAAAATGCCTTGGACTATGCTTTCAAATGATATAGTCACAAGCCCAGCTAGGGTTTACAAATATCATTTAAAAACCTAAACATTCCTCTGACGATGTCCTTCATTTCAAAAAAGCACTCAACACAGTGCACAAATCTGAAAATGCCTTTTAGAAGGCTCTCAAGACTGCACTGAGTCTTTTGATAAATCTACATGTTTGTCACTAGGGTGTAACTATTACCATTTTAGTTACGACGATAATTCGATGGTTCTGCATCACTTTGTATGAAGTGTTTAAGTTGTAGAAGTACAACACTTATAGAATGGTTGTTGAGAATTTCTAGATATTCTAAAGTTAACCAACTAGGGCATGTCATGATATCCACTATATAAAAGTGCACTAAAAAATAGTAGTGTTTAAAAATTATGTTATGATTTTTTAATTAAAAATTCCTTTAACTATCAATACACCAAATCATTTTGTATGATTAGTTAAAGCTATAGAAGTTCAGTAGCTAATAGAATGAGGGTTGAGCATTTTTGGACGGGATATTCTAAAATTACATATTTGGTTTGATAAATATACCTTCTAATTTTTGTTGAAATTTCACACCAAGGAAATAATGCATGGGTCCTATATTTGACATTTCATATTTCTGTTTCATTTCTTTCTCCATGAGAGCTTTTTTGTTACCTATATAAATAAGATCATTGACATAAAGGCAACCAATGAGAATATCATAATCAATATGTTGAACATATGAGGTTGGCTCTTAGCTTCTTCTACTAAATCTCTTCTTCAAGAAATAACTGCTAATCCTTGTATACTAGGCACTGGGAGCTTGCTTCAACCCATAAAGTGTTTTTTCTAAAAACTTGTAAACTAATTGTTCTTTGCCTAGAATTTCATAGCCCATAGGTTTTTGAATGTTCCACATAGACATCCTTATATGTATAACTATTAAGGAAGATATATTTTACATTTATCCGAGATACTAGCCACTTGAATTGTGTAGCAATAGCCAATATAATCTTGATTGTATCAAGTCCAGAAATTGTAGCAAAAGTTTCTGTAAATTGCTTGAGGTGTTTGTGCAAATCCTTTGGTGACTAGTCTAGCCTTGTGTCATTCTATTGAACCATCAACATGATATTTCACCTTATAAATCCATTTGACATGAATCACTTGTTTATCTTTGGGAAGTTGCAAATAATTTCCATGTTTTATTTTTATTAATGGCATTCATCTCATCATTCATAGCATTAATCCATACTTTGCCTTTGACTACTTTTTCATACATAGAGGGTTCCACTTGAATTGTACTAAACAAAGCAAAATTAATGATTGGTTTTATATTGTAGTCCAATAGTCTGTGTGCATTTCTTGAAGAGCTTGGAGTTTATGCTGAATGCGAATTATCATCAGAATTTGTGCTACTAGAAGAACTTGGTGGACTAGAACTTGAGCTCCTATTAGAGCTTGAACTTCCACTTGAGCTTGTGGGGAGGAGGAACACTACCATCTTCAATGCCCATGATTATTAGTATATTTTTTTGTACACCATTTTTCCATTGACAGACTCTCCCTTCATCAAAAACATTTTTTGTGCTAGGATTATAGCACCTGTACCCTTTAGTTGCATTGGAATATCCCACAAGGATACAAAGTTGGGATTTTGTATCCAACTTCATCTGCCTTTGAATTGGAATATGAATAAATGGTAGACAACCAAATACATGAAAATGAGCTACAAAAGTATTATGACTACTTTGAGTTTCCTTTGAGTGATGTTCTTGATTGATTTTGTGGGATCTCAATTCAAAATATATACTATTGTTGCCACAACCCCCTAATAACTATTTGGAAGACATTTTGATTGCAACATACTTCATGCCATTTTCATAATGGTACCATTCTTTCTTTTTGCATTACCATTTTTTTGGGAGTATAAGCCACAGTAAATTCTCTTTATGACATAGTTGTTGCAAAATTAAAAAACTCTTTGGAAGTAAATTCTCCCCCTCTACTTGTTTGAGTATTTTGAGATAATACCCAATTTGCTTTTCAAGCATAGCTTTATAATTCTTGAAGCATTGAAAAGCCTTAGATATCTTCATAAGAAAATAAACCAATGTGTCGCAAGGAAATCATCAATAAAAGTTAAAAAATAAATATCCTTACCCAATTTCTCCTCTTGCATATCACCACAAATGTCAACACACAAGCTCTATTGGAGATATTGCCCTCCATGATTTGTTCACTGAAAAATTATCATGATGGTGCTTGTGCACACCTTGAACAAATTTCTTCTTTGGATTGAATTGTAGGAATTCCTCTAACCATATTCTTCTTGTGAAGAAAACTTAATCCTTGAAATTTAAAATGACCGTATTGTTGGTTCCATAACCATGAATCATCTATTATTACCATGAATGCATGCATCTTAGTGGAAACCAATGGGAGAGGAAATAATATATTCTCTATCATACAAGACTTTGCTACAAGTGATATTTATTTGATTTATTAAATATCTTGCTGTGGTTATCTTCAAATACACTTTTGTAATTTTATGCTACTAGCTGCCCAATATTCAAAAGATTATGTTTTAGTTTTGGCACAAGTATCATGAATATAATAATTTCTCCTTGCTTAGTCTTCACTGCAAGGGTACTTTTACCCATTACATCATTTTCTTTATCATCACTAAATTTAAGTTAGACTTCTTATGAATCATCTAATTTGACAAAGAGGGTATATTTACTTTTCATATGATTTGAATAGCTGCTATTTAGGAACCACACATTCTTTTGGTGTTCTTTTGTCAAAATGCATGCAAAGAATGTAGAGTACTTTTCATCTTTGGAAGACTTTAATTAATTGTCTTTTGACTTATTCAAGTCAATATTTTTTCCCTTCATGTCCATATTGTTTAGAACACCTGCATTGAATGATTCAGTGATCCACTTCCTATTCCTTGTTCTCTACCATGTCCTCTATTAGCTAAAATTTCCTTGGAATTTATTTGGGTGAGGAAGAGTCTTTGGAGAGTTTCTTCAATTTTTGTAGGAGATTGGAAAGCTTGCACCGAGCTTTCTATAGAACATTGCATATACTTCTCATGAGATTATAAAGAACTTATCTATTCTGCCACTTTGAATGTGGTTAGATCATTCCTTTCTTCAATGGCTATCACCATTGAATAAAAGTGAGGAGGAAGAGATCAATATGCGTCCTCCTCACTTTGCCTTTTTTAAATAGAAATTTCATCCAAAAGATATAAATCATGGGAGAGTTTCTTCAATTTTTGTAGGAGACTGGAAAGCTTGCACCAAGCTTTCTATAGAACATTGCATATACTTCTCATGAGATTGTAAAGAACTTATCTATTCTGCCACTTTGAATGTGGTTAGATCATTCCTTTCTTCAATGACTATCACCACTAAATAAAAGTGAGGAGGAAGAGATCAATATGCGTCCTCCTCACTTTGCCTTTTTTAAATAGAAATTTCATCTAAAAGATATAAATCTTCAAATTTCCTTCATGAATTTTGATTGATATTGGAGAGGAATTATTTAAAATAAAATTTAATGATAAGAGACGTTTTATATTTTCACTTTACTTGAGGCCCTCTATTATAATTTTAATCCCATTTCCTTAGTGCAAAATTCCCAAAATCCACTTAAAGAATTTAAATATATGATGGGCATTTTGGGTTTCAACTGGGCTTCATTTTGAAAAAAAGGACATTAGATAGAACAATTACAAGATGATGTTTGCATTGACAGTTAACATAGTCAAATTCAGCCGCTAAATTTAGTTCATGAATTCCTATATTGGCTTTACATTATGGGGGCTTATTATTTGGTTTGGTGTTTTTATTTTTCTACAGCCCTTACTATATATGTTTTCACAAGGATCTCGAGGAGTTTTGATGAATCCCCACAAAATTATGATAGTGGAATAAACATGTTAATTCAAGAAGAAGAGAGTACTGAATGTTGATATAGACCATGAGAGAAATGCCTCTGAAATCTGATTCTATGATCTCATAAGTGAGTTATAAATAAATTTTAAAGATTAAATTTAAGTGGATGCAAAATGCCTTCTTGAGCATGCCTAAACACCTCAACTAGACTAGCCTACATGGAGTTATTCAAAGAACTACGCAATTTCACCCCAAATTACCAAATTATTGTCGTAATGTCCCCTCTTTGAATAGGATTTAATTATAAAAAATAATAAAGTAAAATACAAAAGGATAAAAATAAGATTAAAATTAAAATTTAAAAGAATAAAATTAACTTTAACGAATAGTCAAAAGGCATGAAATGAAAATTTGTGACTCCCTGAAACATGAGATATAGAAGGGAGAAGAGAAACTCATTTGAAAGGAGGCTGCAGGGAGGAAGAAGAAAGAAGGGAACATGTGAAAATAAGAACTAATGCAGATATTTTTGAAAGTTTAAAATAGAGATCTATTAAATGCTTAGTTCATCAACCTCAAGGTGCCTATTTCAGATGTTGGGTTTATGTATTACACAATGAAATTAAGTTAGATTCCTTAAGATTGATACCTCTCCATATTTAACAAATATTTTTATTGAAGATAACTGAGCTAGTCTAGTATGGTGGAAGATTCACAAAGTTGGTCTAGTACAGTGGAAGATTCACAAAGTTATTCATTCTATAACTCCTCTTACTCCGTGCCTATTCCATAACCTTTGCCAACATACTCCTTTTCTGTGCCAAACTAGGATCTTTGGAACAGGGTATGGATATCCATCAAAGCATAATGAAAGGGGGGTTTTCATGAGATATTATAGTTGGAAATTATGTTATAGACATATATGAAAAATGTAAAAGCATAGACAAGGCACATAAATTATTTGAGAGAATGCCTTAGAGAAACGTGGTCTCATGGACTGCAACAATTGCAAGATATCCACAAGATGGATTTGTTGAAAAGGTTGTAGAAACTTTCAATCAAATACACTTGGTAGGTGTAAATCCAAATTTCACAACCTTTGTCAACATTCTCTCTGCTTGTGCTAAAATGGGAGTGATGCAGAGGATAGAATGATGAACCCTTTAAACAACCCAAAATGAGCAAAATTGTAGAAGTGTTCCAAGTGACCCTTCTAGGTCCTGATGGACAAAATCTACAAATAGTCAACTCTAGGAGGTTTCAAGGCTTCAATAGGTTTGTTTTAGCATATCTAACTTGTTCCAAAAATCACCTTCAAGTTTCAACACCTCTGAAGTAAAAATGCATAGCAAACCAAAATGTTGTCAATGACAATTTTCAATTTCTGTAACAGCAGCAAGGTAAATTGGCAGATATCTTTTGTTTTTCTCAAGTGAATCTCTGAACAAACAACCTTTTCAAATACCCTTTATCCTTATATAAAACATATGTCAAGATTCGATGGGATTCCTTTGGCAAAAATCAAAGTTTCTTCACAATGACCCTATCTTTAACAATGGAACAACTAGTGCATTTACAAAGCAACATATAGCAATACTTAATGTATGGACTTCAAAATTTTTATAGGCTCATCAAATGCCTTCAATTAGACAAATGCATAATCAATTTCATTCTATGGGTTTCCCATCCCCCAAAACCCCAATTCATCCCTTATAAACCCTTGTTCCTAGGGTATCACCAATCTCACATGTGTAATGACTTCTTTGACTAATTCCAAGTGCAAACATCAATGTTTCAACATCATAACCATGAACCAAAACTCAAACACTACCCAACTTAAGGAAAATCTCTCTCTATAGGACTGTCCCTTCAATCCTTAACCCTTGTTCTCACCTCTTTATTGTTGGTGGCCACCAAATATTCTGGTTAGATATTCATTACAGAGTTAGAAGCATTTTTATATGTTAGAAGACTACCATTACATGAAGAAATAGTGGACATTTCATGAGATGAGCATGATTTAATGAAAAAAAAACTACAAAATTGCTTGAAAACTGTCTGCTACAGCCAGGCAGTGAATAAAATTGAACAACAAACTCACCAAATGGATTCAAGACTTGATTATTATCATCAAAAAATGTTTGGTAAGATAGCACAATACATTCCCAATCCAAAGATATGCAGAAAAACCAAGAATGCTTCAAATTGCTATTCAAACCAAGCTTTTTCTATTCACTTTTCTGAGACAGTCCGTCCATTATATCTTCTAGTCTATACAAACACATATTTATAGACCTAGGTGTGGTAACTACCCCTCTTAACCATCTCCAACTAGTTTCATTTTCTAATCCTTCTTAAAATTTGAATTATGGAGTTTCCTTCTAAAATGGCTTTATAGTCGTTAATATTCAAATTTCAAATTTTAAACTACTAAACTATGCTCTTAAAGAGTTTATTGAATCTTCTAATTTATGTAATGACATGGTAAGGTTATGATAACCTATAGGACCCTAATGTCTTTTCTACCCTAGGAAACCCTAAGATGCAATTACAACTTTTTTTCAACATAGAAATCCATCAGGACATTATGCAATTTCATGACTTCCAATGCCTCCATGTGCCATGATTGGTTGAAGGATTGCCCAATTGAATCCAGGAGATGCTCCATGACCTCTATAATTCCTTGGATCTCCAATGTGCCTTTGACAAGAATATGATGCTCCTGCATCAATTTCACCACCTTTAAAGATGTTCTTGTCCCAAGAACCGTGTCTGGCATAAATTGCTTCTTTTCCTCCATATCTCTGCATATGGTGCATAGGAATGAAACCTCCTAAGGTAAAGTGTCTCTTCTACTGATGTCCTACATGAAAAAAATTCAAACATTTGTTAGAAATCATAACTCCTGCCCTTGGGGCAGTCACCATTGCTGCTTTGGTTGTTTTCTTGACTGTCTGGACAATCTTTATTTCTACCTATTTGGGGCAGTACCCCTATTTTCCTTCCAACTACTGCTGCACCATCTTTTCATTGTCTTTTTCATGTCCTTTGATAGGATAGTACCAATCCCCCACTAACACTCCTTCACCACCTTTAAATCCTGTCCTTATCTCTGTCATAGAATTCAGAATTCTCTGTCCTTTATTCTCCACTACTTGTTGTTCCAACTTTATGCTTTTCCCAGTCTGACCTATATCTAATTCTTTGATTCTTCCTATGAGGAGAGATTCATTTCCCTTGCAAGGAAATGGTATCAAATCAAACCTTTTCCATTACTCCACACTTGGTAGATGTTAGTGAAGCAATCATGTAACACTTTCCTAGAAACTTGCCAAGATCTTCCTGGGATAACATGTGCACAATTCATTTTTACAACATCACATAGAATCTGATCAGAGTACCTACCTATTGAGAAATTTAACATGGTCTGATAATGCACTATGAAATTTTGATTTTCCTCCACCCATGTAGCATAATAAGGCCTAGGATGGTGTTGAATAGGTAGTTTCAAAGCATTGACAACATGCCATGATATTAGATTGCTGCAAGTACCTGAATCTATGACTAATTTATAAACTTCACCTTGTATTAAATAATTAGTCCTGAAAATACTTACTTATGGTGTCCATTCCTCACCTCTCCTAAACATCTTTTAATTGCATATAATAACTAATTTATGTGCTTTTTCATGACTATGTTTGACTCATATAATTGTGATCTCTCTAGCACTATGATGTCATTTAATATGTCTTGCTAGAGCTTGTAAATTTTGTTCCTTTTTCCAAGTCATGTAATATGTCTTTCTTGTAGCTTATATGTTTTGAAATTTCTATTAGGCCTTGTAGCTTATATGTTTTGATTGCTGGAGAGCTTCTAGAGCTAAGCAAGAAGACCATTGCACGAGTTATAGCCACGCCCTCAGGTAGATTGTTGATTGTTACTTCTCGAGTTATAGTACTTTTGATAGTTTTGCTTAGTTTGTGAAAGTTGTAGACCAAAGTTTTCATAGCCTGATTTTTGCTTCCTGCAAAGAATGATCATGTTAGATAATATAAGTGAAGAACAAAATAGGGAGACAATCGCTAGATTATGGTCTAACTTGAAAAGAAAAGGTGATGGAAAATGTTATTGTCCCTGCAAAATTTGTAAGGGCTTAAACCGTAGAAGACTGCTAATCAAAACAATTAAGAGACATTGTAGGGAGAATGGTCACATTGAAGGGGGGCATGACTATCATCCCCTGGTAAGTTGTTCATTATATCATTTTAACAATTTATATACATATGAAATCACTTGATGATGAGTTGATGATCATGGTTTATTTATGTTAATCAATTTTATATATGTTGATCTCCCTAGGGAAGTACATGATATGAACCACAACAATCCAAAGAATATGGTTTTCAAAGTGGAGGAACATGGAGGTGCGAATATCCAATGTGAAGATAATGATCCCATGGAAGATGATGATCATGCACCAAAAAACACAATTGAAGATGATGGTATAAATACATTGATCCATGACACATTTAGTCCAAGCGTATTTGATCATGATGATGATGATAGCCCTGATGTACCTCTACTTGAGAAGGCATACGAGCCCCTATACAAAGACTCCCAAACAACTCTTCTCTCTGTTGTATTGTTTTTGTTGAATTTGAAGGTTATGAATGGTTTATCCAACATAACAATGTCACGTATGTTAAGGTATGTCATATATATCTTTATAGTTAACAAATGGTGAATAATGTACCACTAATATTGTTTATATTAACAACTTATATTTTTTTCTATAGATTGATAGGCAAGTTTTTGTTACCACCATCAAATATTCTACCTTGCTCATATCGAGAATTATCTACTGTTATGAAAGATATTGGAATGGAGTATCAAGCAATACATGCTTGTCCCAATGATCATATTATATATTATAAAGAACATGAATTTGCAACACAATGCCCTATATGTCATATGAGTAGATATCAAATAGATCAAATAACAAAAAAGGTGCCTCACAAGGTTCTTCGTAACATCCCCATTATTCCATGGATGCGACAATTATTCAGGTGTAGTAGCTTGGTACAATTTATGGATTACCATGCATGCAATAGAAGTCAAGATGACATTATTTGAATGTGGATGGTTTGGCATTTATGCACATAGAGGAAAAGTGGCAACACTTCAAAGAAGAACCTCGTAATCTCAGGCTTTCATTGGCAGTGAATGGTGTCAATCCATTTGGAGAGATGAGATTTGTTTACTCAGTGTGGCCTATTTTTGTTATAAAAAATAACATTCTTCCGTGGATGTCAATAAAGAAGGAGCACATTATGTTGGCAATGATTGTTCCAGGTATTTTATCATTTGATAGTTATTAATTTACATGTACTTACAAATCTTGCAGTAAAATGGTCACAATAATTATGTAATGTTACTTTTCATTCAAGTAGGTAAATATCAAGTTAAAGATATGAATGTATATATTGATCCTCTTATCGACAAGTTGGTGGAGTTATGGAACAGTGTCACTATTTATGACGTGTCTAGACTAGTAGGACAAAGACAATTTCAATTCCATGCAATACTTGCATGGACAATACATGATGCCCCAGGGCTAACACATTTTTGTGGTATGTTATAGTGAATTCAAGTTGCACATGATAATTCTAATTATAAAAATCATCATATTTAATAATCCAATTATATCATTATCTTGTAGGTCTTCAAACAAAGGGAAAATTTGCATGTCTAGTTTGTGGTCCAAAGATGAAATCTCATCATTCAAAAAGTTTAGGAAAGTAGGTGTTTGATGAGTGTAGACACTTCCTCCATAGGAATCATAAGTATCAAAGTACGAAAAAACATCTTTTCAATGGGAAAGAAGAGACTACATCAAAGCCATGAAGAATGACACCTCGCCTATGGAAGTTGGAATATAATAGAATTAATCATCGAGGTAATGTCATTCCACCAATGGTTCATGTTTGTAATTTATATATTTCTATTGTGATTTTTGTTTACTAATTATGTAATTGATGATCGTGAAGGTCGTCAAGGCACTACTGACAACCTTCCAAAGGGACTAAAAGGCTATCCTAGACAATTTAGTAGGTTGCCCTACTATGAGCACCTACAAATTGTGCATTTGTTTGATACTATGCATATTGGAAAGAATATAATAGAGACATTGTGAAAAATATTGGATGGAAGGCGTGACAAAGAAAAAATTATCAAAATTTGTAATGACATTCATGAATCCAATCATGCACTAAAGAATTTCATTCACTCAAATAGCAATAGAGATCAGATTAATATAAGTGCCCTTCCTTGGTTATTAATGGAGCAGCAAAGTGATGCCATAAAAGAAGTCATACAAAAAATTTGATTTCCCACAGGATTTGCTGCGAACATAAGAAATCTCATATCAAAGAAAAGTGAATCTGGGCTAGGGCTCAAAATGCATGATTGGCATACTTTCATCAAGGTAGGTTATGTTCTTCTGTATTTACAATATATTCATAAAATACGTGTACTGTTCATTATGTTATGTTAGAAAATAATGAAATGATTGGTTTATAATTACTACAGTACGTGCTACCTCTATCTCTCCTAGAGCACTTCAACAATAACATCAAACAAGTGATATATGATCTTGGAAAATACATGAGGTAAGCAGTAATATCTGTTCAATTTGTTGTATATATTTATTATATTCGCGATTTGTTTTTCTTGCTATGTAATCTATTGTATATTATTTTGTAAAGTCTCATATTTATATATTTTTTGTGACTTGAATCTCTTAATGTAGGTGGTTGTCATCTAAAGAAATCCATAAAGAAGATATAAACTATTGGAAGAGAAGAATTCCTCATTTACTATGTGAAATGCAAAAGTGTCTACCTCCAACTTTTTTCAATGCACAAGACCACTACCTCATACACCAAGTTGAGGAGATTGAATTGTGTGGACCTGTACACTCTAGGTCAATGTGGATGGTTGAGAGGCACTTGAAATCTTTGAAGGCTTTGGTTTGACAAAGATCACATCTTGAGGGTTCTATGGTAGAGGTATATATGGTATACCAGACTATGGTGTACATTACTGAATATCTTCCTAAGTTTGCATCAAATATCCATGTAGATCACATTTGGGATCTTGACCCTTTTAAAAAATTTAAAGGGGAGTACTTGATGGGGAAAGGTAGATTGAGGAAAGTGAGAGGTAATAAATTATAAGATGTTATTGTAATAAATTATTTCTTAATCTTCAAAATAAATCGGTTGTAAGTCATCTATTTTTTTTTGTACAGTTGCTCGAGAGTGGGATGCACTACATTTGTATATTGCAAACAATCTTGATTGGATGATGGTATGGATTGAACAATGTCAACATTCTGGTCACACATTAACATGGGAAGGTGTATCTTCATTGGTTAAAGAAGCTCATCGTAATGGAGATTCCAATGTTACACAAAGGGAAATAGATTTAGCATATGGTTTAAGAGATTTCCAGGTACATACAAATTTATTAATCACTCGTATGTTTATCAACTCACGATACAATAATTTTGACATGTTTCACATATTATTGCAGGTTAAACACCACAAGGGTATTTTCTGTAATGGTCATAAATTTCACGTCAAAGTGTTGGATGACACAAAGAAAACTTGTGATTTTGGAATAACTGTAGTCTTTCAAGTGACTAATATTTCATCTAGAAACAACTTACATCCTCAAGAGTCTAAAAATTGATACTATGGCATTTTGGATGATATACTTGAGTGCGACTTTAGTTCCTTCAAATTAGTACTCTTCATTGTCAAACGGTACAGGCTATGACTTAATCCAAATGATCCTGGTAGAACTGTTATTGAACATGATAATGAATTTATAATGGTTAATACAAGGTCATTTGAGCCAGTTGGGGATGAGCCCTATGTTCTTCCAAACCAATGTGAGCAGGTATTTTACTCAGAGGTTCCACATAAACTAGGTTGGTCATTTATTGTTAGACATGAACCAAGAGGAAGGCCGATAAAGTATAATGCGATGGAAGAAGAAGATACCAAAGAAGTAGAAGATGATGTAGATGATGATCATGATCGACAGTTATTGGATGATGTTCCTGACACAAATTTTCGTGAAGAAGAAGAAGAAGATGATGACGATGATGCTGCTACTGATGATGATCATGAAGATGATGTTGATGTTGATGATGATGATGTTGATGATGACGATGACAACAACGATGATGATGATGATGATGACAATGATGATGACAAGGATGATGATGATGATGATGATGATGATGATGATGAAATTTAGAGGTATACCATCAATCCCTAATCTATTTAATATTCAAACCATCAAACCCAACCATCAAACCCTCCTTCCTAGGTGCATAAGCCTAGGGCTTTACCAAAATGACCACTCCAAACACTTCTAGATCGTACCAATGGATCAAACACCATTACATGGTCCTAACATGACATTCTATGCCATCAAACTCTTTATTCCTCTCATAATTGGAAGTGTACACTTGATCTGTGTATAGGAATTCTCCTTGAGTCTCTATTGGAGATTTGATGACTATGGCAACCATTATAGGGGTGTAACAGCAAGAGAAAATCCAAAAAATATAGTAGTAATTGGACTACTCTAAGGCTTTGTTAGGTATTGACCTTAACATGTGCTCATAAGTTAGGTATTGACCTTAACATGAAAGTTTTATGGTCATATTTATAAGATAATGAGATCCCTAAAGATAATGTGTATGAATAAAAATTTAGAAACTTACTTCTACTAAAAAGTATCATTAATAAACTTTGGCTTCACCATACAATCCTTTTTCATTCAATAACTTATGTCCTTTGTTTGCAGCAATGGGGATACATTATTACCTAAATTGATTGGTTTTAGAAAACCTCTTTTGGAGTGTCTTTATTTCTCATTCAACATATTGTCTCTATGTATCATGATCATCAAGAAGGCTTGTGTTTCACTATCACACATTGGTGCAGATTGGCATTTCTTGCATTCTTCCTTATGTGCAATTTCTTACTATCCTCTTGTTGCTATTATAAGAATAGCTTTTCTCTTAATTGGATGGTGAATGCCTTGGGGTTGTATGCATAGGCTTTCCATGTCACTTTACCATAGCCTCTTGATTGGTTCTTCTTCTCCTCAACATCACTATTTGCTCCTAGACAACCATTGTTGTGCATTTTTCCTTCCTCCATTGTCAAGTTGTTCACACCATGTGAAGATTCCCCATTTCGTTGGCACATGCTCAAGTGAATAAGTTCTATTAAGGAAGGACTCTTTCTCAATTTCAATCATAATGGAGTGCTTCCCTACTCATCCATTTGGTTTTTAGCATTCACTCTATCTCCTCCATTGTTCATCTCCTGCTAGGAATAGACAACCAAACTTTGTCACTCACATATCACATTATTGAAGCAAAGTTGACTCTTCAGAGCATTTGGCACTCAAAATAAGCAATACCCATCAAATGTTTGTCCTAAAAATTTATGAACATATCCTATTAACTTACCTGTTGAACAAGGTTCATATACTTGATACGTTTAGAACTTGAAATCTCTTATGAATCTACATAAGAGTTCTTCATGTGGGCTTAGATTTTCTCGTTACTGACTAGACATGAAAAGAAACTATTTGGCAATATATCTATGGTTGCCTGTGATGCAGCAGGGAATGCCAATGGACCCTCTACTAAAGGCAATGATCAACAATCCTTTGGTCAATCTCAACACCTACCCACAGGGATAGACCTTATGCTTTGGTCTATCAACTTACTCACTTGGCAAATGAGTAAACAAAAAATTATTTTAGTTCATCCACAAGACACCCTAGGCAAGATACATTCAACCTTCAATGGTTACTAACATGAGTTTGTCTCCATCCCAATCCTGCACCTCCAACTCAACATGAGCTTCACAAATCTAACGGCCTCATTAGGTATGGCACCCTTGAGATGAACAAGAGATGGGTACTTAGGATAGGAACACCTTCAAGACACCAAATACTCTGTAATTACTTGATTTCCAAACACATACTCTAAGGTGAGTTGATGGATTAACAAGAAACACAAATTTAAGTGTTATAATGTGTACCTTTTAATGTTTTTAATTTTCATGTGATGCTTATGATGGATGTGATTGTGATTATGATGTGATTATGCTCACCATAATTGAATTACATTTGTAGGAAACTGAACCCCTTTCAGGAGCATCCCGCACAGTCTCATGGATTGACAGGTATAAGTCAATACACCTTATAGACAGTCTATTTAATACACTTATCAAAAGTAAGATTGATGTCTTCTAAGATCTCTCCCATTTGTAGGTACCATTGAATAGGTATTTTTCAGAAGTGTCTTCCTCGAGTGAGGGAAATATATGAATAGAAGAGGAAAGTGAGACATGCAGTTTATTTAGAATAGGGAGATTAACTAGAGGTCAAAGGACTAGAAGGAAATTCAATAAACACATGAAATTTTTCCTTGCTCAAGGGGGGTCATGTTCTTATGATGATGAGATGAAAGGCAACATCAAGGTGCCCTTGAGGTACCAACATCTACAGAATCATTGGGTACCCAAGGAACTTCCTCCAATAAACATTGATTTTTGTGTTAACGAGAGGATATATCGCATAGCACCATCATCATTACATGGTTTGGGCCTATTTTCTATGGATGACATAAAGGTGTCTTACAACAAAGTTTTTGAATTACTGGAGTATGTTGGACCATGTTACGATTACAAAAGTTGGATGCATATTGTTCAATATAAAAAAAGTATGTGTAGGTATGCACTCTCGGCAAATTATATACAACAGCAAGACAATAATCAAAGTAAAAGTGTGGCTATATACATTGATGGAAGGCCAAAAGCAACAAGGAATATTGCGGGTTTTATAAATAGTACACGACCAGGGTCAACTATAAAGCAACCCAATTGCATATTTGAGGCGTGCGAGGTAAATCATGTATTCATCTATGTGATAAAGTCAATACATGCAGGGGAAGAGCTACTTATTGATTACAATTTGAACCGCATAGATACAAATGAGGCTACTATTATGGGGGTGGTACATACTATTAAACCAACTTCTAATCAATGACTCCAACATACCATTTAGTTATTAAATTTTTGGCTAACATTTTTATACTTGATCTTTGACACAAGGGCACAATATGGAGCAACCACCTAGAGGGGATGGTGATGATATTCCCAACTTATCTACACATGAGCAGGTAAAACTCATTGTAATTGTGCAAACTAGATAGAAGCAAAATGTTATTTTTTAATGTTGTTTTCTTCATTATTTTGGAGTAATTTTGATAATACTAATACTATTGTTATCACAGAGGGCTAGTGGTCGGAGAGAGGGAAAGCAACCTATAGTCCCTCAGGAGTCCCCCTTCGAGGACCCTTTTTTTATTGATTTAGCAGAGACCGATGACCCGATCGATTCCATTAAAAAGTTGCTAAAGAAAATTGGAAAAGAACTTTTACATTTGGCATCCATATAGCCTCAGACTCAGGAAATAAAAGAGACCTGGGAGCTAACTTGTTGCACACTTCTAAAAACTTAAAAGTAAGTATTAATGAAATTTTTAATTATAACAAGAGTTCAATAATGGTTTTTATGTTATGCTCTTTTATGGCATTAATTAAAATATGGATGTGTTGTCTTTATAGAGTTATTTGCGTAATTTTGAACCCCATTCCCATGATGAGGGTACTACAAGTGGTTCAAGTAGATCACATGTTCCATTCCCCACTTGTGTTTTCCACTGAATATATATAGGAATGATCATAATCATTGACAATACATGCTCAAACAATCCTTTTTTTTAATGCTCTAACAATTTTGTCCATGCTAGTCCACGCATTCTATATTTATGCATGCTCTAACAATTTTATTCTTCAGCTCCTTTCCATGATGCTATGACAATGCCGCCTCCATCCAGGACAACCACAAATGTCTTTCTGATTGCTATGTCAATAACACGTACCCTACAGGCATCAACTGTTGCACCATCTATTGGTACACAAATCCCTCTTTTTCTCTCTTTTGTTATGTGTTTATGATGTAGATCCCTTGATTGTGTTTGTGCCATGGGTGCTTTGCACCAATTTATTTCCCTTGAAGTATTATTTCTTGGAGGCATTTGATAATGGTTTTCATTTTTTGCAATAGGAGATACAACAAGTCCTAATGCAACATCATTTCCTGGATGTTCTGGTATTCCTAGTATGGGAATGGTGAAGGATTACATATTGATCATTAGCAATGATGAAGGCATTCCCTTAAAAGTAGCCAAAGTTCTAGGTACTTTAAAGTTATTATTATTCTATAGTGATATAATAGTAATTTAGTTTTTGATCACTCTTCATCAACTAATGATCCCATGATTATTTTGTAGGGAATGATGTTTTCTAGCGAAAACTTGGTGACGAGTGTTTGTGGATATTTAGGCCCACCCTACGTACATGGTGGAACATCATATCCTAACTAAAACCCCAAACCACTATTTTGATTTCATATCATTGCTAGAATAGTTTTCCTTTTCATCTATTTCTTGAACTATATTAAAGGTACCTTCACTTCATTTATGAGTCTAACATGTTTTTTTTTACTTAAAAGGTGGAAAAACCAAGAAAAAAATTTGAAGGATGATCTTGTAGAGAGTATGACCCAGCTTTTTGGACCTCGTGCATTTGAGAGAAACAGGCTCCTTGAAAGAGTTGGTTTATGTTTGAAGTATATTAGGGACCAGTATAGGAAAAATTTATAGGTTAACCCCAGGCACGAGCATCCACCCTATGTTCCTAAGGCTGAGTGGTAGGCTCTAATTTTGGATGGAAAGTATAAAGCTGACATGAAAAAAGGAATTACACTAATAGAGAGTAGAGCAAGGTATGTGATACTGTTGAGAATGTAATTATGTACTAATTAACCTCTATATTTATATGATCTAACATATTTCAAACTTTTCATAGATTGCCTGACATTTTAAAGGCAACAAAGGCAAGACTAGAAAAGCACGGACACACAAGCTCGGCTCTGGTGGTTTTTCAAAACTTCAAGCACGAGTTGTAAGTATTAGTAAATGAAAAATTGTATCAAATTTTTTATATATTGCAAGGAATTTTTTTTTGATGAAACAATGCAAGTAAAATTCACCATACCAAGCAAAAATGTAGGGCTCAGAGTTCAATAGATGCCTCATAGAAGAGGACAAGACAATTGGCTTCCTTCAAGGCTATAGAGCTATGGCTGAACAGCTACGAGCTGAAATCAGTGCGCAAGGTTCTAATAATGATGCATCTGAGCCATAGGTAAATAAGCTAAATGAAATTTATTTCAAATTGAATACTTTACCAATTAGTCTATTTGATGTTAAGTTCCAGTATAAAGTGAGTATATCTTTTTTAAGCAAGCAATGATAACAATGTGTAGGATATTGGAATGCAACCTAACAATCCTTCTACACAATCTATGCATGATGAAGGTTTTCATGATGTGCATCCTAGTGGTGGAGGTATACATTTTCTATTAAATTTTTTATATGTAATTGCAATTGGTGTTTGGATTAATGTAACATTTTGTATAGCAGCTGTAGAGGATCGAGGGGTCGGTGTTCATGAGCATGTTGAGGTTGAGTCCAGACAAAATGATGTGGCTAGATCAAGTAAAGAGCACCACAGTTATGTTCTTTAAAATAATTAAATACTTGTAACAATTATAATAAAATATTTTTAATTTAACTCTTTTATTTGTTATTGCAGAGGACCCCCCTTTGCAGCAACATAGGAATTTGAGATCATCAAGAACAGAGAACAAAACAACTGATGAGGGGGGAATTGATGATAACACTGATGCTCCTCTTAGAGCTTACATAGAAAAAAAAATTAGAAAGAAAAAAAAGAAATGATTGTCATCTACATACCTTAATTGATAATGACTGAATTTTATGTCTCAATGAATTTAATTATGTGCTAATGAATGTTCATAATTATGTGTTAATGCAGAATATTGATGAATGTTGTGTGTTAACGAATCTAATGTGTTAATGAATGTTATCATGTGATATTGATTGAATGTTACATTTTATTAATGGTTGAAAGAATGAATGAATGTTAGATGTTAATGGGGAATGTACAATGATGTTAGGGGGAGGGGGGGGTGGGGCCAAATGAGCTTCCACCTTCACGTGGTTGGCCCTATTTAGTAGACAATATTAAACTATTCTTGAAACAAAGTGAAGCTCAATAAGATACTAAATATTTCTCTATTTTGTCAAATTTATACTTTTCAAAGTCTTTTGAAGATTTGTATCTGATAGTACTCTAATACCCTGTGACTACTCTAAGGTTCTTGGTACATCTTCTTGTAGGTAATTCTTCATAGACTCAGAGTAGAGTTTGAGGCAGAGGAACGGAGGGAAAAATCTTTTTCCAGGTAATTCTTCATAGACTCTTCATTATTATTGTATGTAAGGAAACCCAACACATTCATTTCCTTCATCTTTACCACATTTGTACCCTCCATTTGAATGGATTCAGTCCCATATCAGGAGGAAATGGTGAAATAACCATCATAACAATAGTAATATAGAGCAAGTTTAATTGGTCTTTTAATATGTCTATCTTGTGCATTTAGAGATCATGGCACGTCATGAGGCCATATTTCTTTGAGCAATTCAGTCAAACAGTTCACACACAGTGTCTATGGTTCTACATTCCTTTACAAAAATTCTATCAGAGTTCACGAGCTAAGCCTAGGGTTCCACATTCCACTGCATACAAATCTGCTAGAGCATTTCCAATTTCTAACTATACTTCACTTACAACCTTAAAATAAATATACCCATCGTATTAATAATTTATTAATATACCCATTGCTTAATGATTTTCTATGATTTACTACAAATACATGATTTCAGTGAGCATACCCAACGCTCTATAAGATCGGAGTAAAACATTACAAATGCTGCTATAACGGATCCCTTCTATTTTTAATTCATTGGTTGGATGAAGTACCTATCCCCCTTACAAATCTTGGTACCTGAAAAATAAGACAGACAAAACTTCCATCTCCAATGGTTAACCCACATCAAATAATATAGATATTTCCTACAATTGTGCATTTTCTATTTGGAATTGCAGATTATGATACTGAGTAACACTTTAAAAGTAATATGCACCCAATCAGATTACACGACTAATTTTTCTTTGGAACATCTTCCTTTATAACCATATGTAATCTATTAGCAATTTAATCCATCAAATAAAATTAACAGTAGAAACCAAAATATTAGTTGTACTACTATCTTGATTTACCTCTACCTACTATAATCCGAACAAGAAGGATATAAGCCTATATCCATGTCTAGAAAAGCAAACTAAGTTAAGATTGTGTATATATATATATATATATATATATATATATATATATATATATATATATATATATATATATATATATATATATATATATATATATATATATTTGTGTCCATGACATAGGCCCTTTGCATTTTCAAAACGTAGCCGTTATAATTCAAAAAAGCAAAAAATTACCTAAGTCTTCCCGGGCCAAATTCTATTTTAAGGTTACTACTGGCCACTAAAAATCCTAAAGACCCATGTGCAAAATTGAATAAACCATTGCACAAGTCTTAAGGGTTAGTCACATAATTGCATAAGCTATTTACAGCCTATGCGATCATATGACTAATGTTCCAATGGGTCCCCCTTGGAAACTACCCTATCCCTAAGACTAAGCACCTAAAAAAAAAACTATCCTAAGGTTCCAGAAAAGGTTTAAAACCCTTGTCGCATGATCGCATAGCCTTT